>JBBPTM010000011.1:0-10489 GCA_038094115.1 Boletus loyita | reverse complement strand
CTCCGTATCATTATCAGGACCTTCTTCGGGAAGCAGTCCAAGGGCTGTCTCGAATGATTCAAGGGCACTAGTATGATCACCTAGACCAAGTTTCAACCGGGCAAGGTTTGCGTGGGCAATTGTAAACTGTCTCTCGACAAGCGGGTCTTCGGATTCTTCGTAAGCGGCTTCCAACAAGGCAATTGCACAAGAGATCCATCGCGCGCCTTCTTCAAGCTGGTCCAAACGCTCGCACAGAAGGCCTAAGAGGTGGGAAGCACATGGGTCTCGTGGGCACCGTTGGGCGTAGCGGTTTAGAACGAAGAAAGCAGGAAAGAGCTCTTCCTTGACTCCACCTCGAGGGCACGTAGTGGCCGACAGCGCGGCGAACACTCTTGACGCAAATTCGAGATCAGCCAGCGGCTGGTCAAGTCAACTCCTAGCATGGAGATGCGAAATGCATTCTACCCACCACATCGGCGCTGAGACCAACTGCATGTTCCAGCAATCCGCGAGCGTCAGCGTTATGTCCATTTGTCGCAGCCACCATCGCTTGCCCAACCCAAGCAAGAGTATAATCGGGGTCTAATATCTGTGCTCGTAGCAGCGCCTCGTTCGCCAATTCCAAATCATTGTGGTATAGGTACAAAAGACCCAGGTTGGCCCATGCAACCACTGTCTGTCAACATAATCTCAAAACCTCGGCATGATGACGCATACATGGAACAAACCTTCGAATCATGCTCTAGAGCCTTGATATATGCATGTTGTGCCGCCCTTGGCTTTCCGAGGAAGTAGATATTGCCCAGTGCAGTCCAATAAACAGGGTTTCCGGGTTCTTTTTGTAGCGCCTGTTTCAAAAGCGATGTTGCAGATTCTGACGCAATTTCGTAAGTATTACTTTTATCCTCAGCACACCATGCATAGAGTGCCATTGCTAGGTCAAAGAGCGCGCTGCCCAGGGCAATATCTTCTGTTGAACCAACGGTGATTCTATAGTCATAAGCAGCAACGGCGGCTTCGAGTACATGGCGGCGCGTTAGTGGGATATGTTTGGTCGTGGATTGTGGGGAGAAAAATTGTGCGATACGGGTGCTTGCGCGGCCTTGCAACAAGGAATTCGTGCGGTTTAGGATATCTTCAACGGTTCTTTCGTCTACGAACGCAGCTGCCTTCGATAGGCCGAATAGAGCATCTGCAACTACCTTCCATGTCACACCTCCATGGCCAGGGCTTTCCTGTGATGTCGTAAAGCATGTTGTGATTGCTGCAACGAAGGATTGTTCGGATCTTGCGCTGAAACCAGTGAAGCGCTCCTGGTGAGCAAGGTCTAGTTGTGTTTGCGCAAGGGACAGCAATACTCCGATCTCCTTCGGTCGTGCATCTAGAATGGAAAGGAAAGAAAGGAGGGCTTCGACAAGTCTGCCAGTTTGGTGTTGCACCTCGCCAATCAGAAAAGTGCAAATCCAGTCGTCTGAATCAAGTTCATGAGCCTTCGCGAGAGCTTTCAGCGCGGCGGCGTGGCGACCAGCCCTACTATAGGCTTCCCCAAGACGAAGCCACATGAGCTGATCTTCTGGTTCTGCACGTAAAGCGACCTGGAAGGCTCCAATAGATTGTGCATAATTCCTGTGCATCTACTTCCGTTGAGAAAATGAACAATATTGTTTTGTGTCTGGCTCACCAACTCTACAACGCCAACTGCTTTCCAGGCCCAGGCATTCGTGGGGAGGTATCTGCCCACGACTGCACCATCTTGAGTCTGAATTCCAGCATCCAGTCCGCCTTCGCCATCAATAGTCCTACGAGCAACAACTTCAACAAGGTCCCATTCTCGTTCGTCGGCAAATCCCCCCGCAAGTCTCTGAGCGGCGTCTGCTTCCCGTGGGTCGAGTTCGAATGCTTTCTGGAAGCACTTGGAGGCTCGAGTGGGATCAGGTGGATCTGCAAACTCGGCGTAATATATACCGAGGGAAGTATACGCAGGAGCATATGTCCGGTCACACTTCAGTGAATTAATGAAGTGGGAGAAAGCCTCTTCATGGAAGTCGACTGCACACGAGATAAGAAACAATCGGCTAGTAGATAGGCAATGTAGACCAACCTCCCATTTCCCAGCAGCATTGCCCAACGCGCCATAGGCACCGAGCTCGATCCATATCATGTTCATCCCCTTGTAGATCACTCAACACCTCCTTCAATGCCTGAACGCCTTTTCCGGTTTGAATCTTGCTGAGACACCAAGCGCTTTCCTCTTTCGCACGGACGCTTTTCTGGGTTCCCGGCGGAATCAGTGACGTCGCTTTCGTGAATAATCCTTCAGCCTCCCCCCATTTCCCGGTATACTGGAGAACGTAGCCACGGCCGATCAACGCATCCACATCATTGGGATCGAATTTAAGAACCTCGTCTAAGAGTCGAAGAGCACGCGGGTGATGTTTTGGTGGGTATAAGTGCACGAGAGCGCTTGCAAGCCCCACGTTGAATGCCTTGCGTACTCTGAAAGATGTAAGCATTGCAAATTGCTACTTAGAGGACATGAATACTCACTGGTGGATCTTGCGCCCTGTATTTTGCTCGTGCCTTCGGACGAGCTCAAGCCCGCTTTCTGCTACATTGATGACACTGGAGTAATCAAGTTCTTGCAGGTAGACCTCGGTTACTATGCGATTAGCTAAGAGCGAATCGGGCAGCAAGCCAAAAGCTTCCTAATGAAATAACTGAGAGGCTGGAATGTCTCGATGATTAAACTTACCATGATGATGTCAAATGGGTCTCGCTCTTCAACCGCCTGTCGAGGATGTTTGTTATCTTCTTCGTCTCCATCCACCTCGATTGGCGTCTCAGTATATAGAAAATAGCCTCCAAGTAACAACGCCAGCGGACTGGTGGGTAAGAGCCTCGTGTACTGCCTGAGATGGTCCAGCCCATACCCAACTATCACAATTCTAAGCAACTCCACTTGGATGAGACTGATCAACACGAACCGATAGTGTCACTGTCCTTTCCTTCGAGGAATATAGACCAGGAAAGTTCATCAGGTACTCCGATTATGACCACACCATCGACAAGCTCGTCAAGCTCCTTCCCAAGGGAAGCTTTTTCCGAAGATGTCGTCGGTAGTGCGTAAAAGTATTTTTGTTTGTACATGATGAGTTTTGCCTCGGTAGAGCGACGGAGCTCGTCAGAGGTATTGGGGTGGTTCAGGACCTCCTGATAGAGCGATGGCAACTGGAATGGACACTAAGTAAATATAATACTCTTTTTGAACTGATCATACTCTGGATGTACCCCACACTTCCACCTCGATATCCTTCTTCAGTTGGTCAGGAGAAGGCCCGCCAAGACGCGTGCGTCTCTTATCGAATTCATTCTTAATGAAAACTGCTTCATCCCGTTCAATTATTGATATGATTTCTTCGATAATAGGGAGCGAATCGTGAACCGCGGCTTGCGTGTCAAATATTGAAGATGCAGTCGGATTCGTTGGGTCCGGTGGTGGTAAATTTGACAACGTCGCAGACAACGACGAATCAGGAAGCAAGTAGGAGAGGGCGCTCACTACCTACATGGAGAACAGCTTCAATTTGATATTCCGACGTGGCATGGAACGTACTTACTTGGTGACGGGTGCCGTGTTCTCTTCTGGTCGAAATCAATTTCTGGAGAGTCTCCGCGCATTTGGTGACATCACCACTAAAGAGAATTTCTGTCAAGGCATATTAGGATCTGAGCACTAAGACTATACCTTTTGGCAAGCATCTGCATGATGTGTTCCAGTGCCTCCGAGAGAGCATCCCATTGACCACTTTTCTCGTAAAGTTGCGATATGCCCTGTGCGGCTGGTTGACTTGGTCAAGTGACCTGCGATGACTGACATGACTCGCCTGCCAGGCAAGGATCTGGTCTGACTTCAACTCAATTGCTCTGCGATAATACTGCGCGGTTGTCAGGCCATCCGAATATGTGACACACACGATGGCTTTACTTGCTCGCTCTTATCATGCTCTCCCAGCTCAAGGAGGGCGAGACCTAGGAATACATGACTGTCGCTCTGTCAGCCGAGTGAAAGAATCTAAATTGGGACGTACGCATTATAATTGTCGGGTTCATAGTCGAGGACTTGGAGTGCTGCATCACGAGCCACTTCATATTGCTTCTTTCCAAGAGCCTCTCTCGCTGTCTTGAGTTTTGTTTTGGCGAACGATGAGGACATTGCTGATGCTGGTAGCCAGGAGGACCTCTGTTAAGGTAGGTTGTGAAGCGGTTAACGGCTCGTGCTAATTCTAAGTCAATCGACCAGCTGATCGGAAGGTACTAGTTACCGCTACAGGCAACGACAAGGCACAGCCACAGATAATATATTTTCATTCGGTGGGATTTGGTACCGTACTACAGATGTAGGTTATTAGATACTAAACCAGTACTATATAACCAGGTAGGCTTCCCAGCCTAAGAGGTCAACAGGATGCAACATGTGTGCCAAGCCTACTATTATCGAGTTGTATGTACGAGTACCTGTGAGTGGGAGATCCGAAAAGTTTGCAAGGATGAATAAGATATAGGATTGAAAGCACAAGAACCTCGTGTGACACCATGACAATGCCTACAAATCATTTGAGCATCACCCTTGTTCCTCCTCCGAAGGACCACCTAATCGTGTGGGGCAGGTATCTCATCACCGGCATTTTCCTTCGTCTTCCGCCCAAAAAATCTGAGAAGGTTCCCCTTGCGGTACTTAGCAGCCCCCCTGACGAGACATAGTTCGTCAATCAGGCTCAACAAGTCTGCTTGGGTCTGTCCATCCGCGAATGATGAAGGAAGAGATGCAACACGCGCGCCGATCCCTAGAGCACTGAGGTGTCCCGTCCACGCACTGACGGAGCGGTCATCTGTGACAAGGAGAAGAGGGCAGACTTCGCCATAGCAGGAAGCATAAAAGTTCCGAAATCTCTCCACGTTAGGATCTGACATCGTCCCAGCGAAAACCAACAGATCGGCACCGCCCTTGGATATCCTTGGAGAGATGTAGCGTTCCGAAAGATCACCAGCATGCTGGAAGACAAACGAGCGTCCGTTGATCTGAGAACTGATTCGTCTGAGGTCGCCAAAGACACCTGAATGAAAGAGTGGAATGTCGGTCTGATAGAAAACAACACCAGAAACGAGTTGGACATTCTCCCAGCCGGACCTCATCATCGACCGAAAGTCAAGTAAGGCGGCTTTGATAAAGACATTGGTGTCGGACGGCGGTCGGGTGGCAACGCGGTGGCAGTTGTCCATGATCAGCTCCCGGACCGACTGCTGTGACGTGGCGCTGCGCTCTTCGAATACAGAACCCACGAGCTTCTCCATGTCGATGGTTGTAACGCATGCGTGGGCGTCGAAGCGCATCTTATACTTGGCCAGTTCCTTCTCACCTTTAGTCCACCAATTATCCATCGCAGTTGGCTCGTTCTCCAATCCTGTCACAACGGCAACGATAGGAACCTTTTTTCTGCATATCGCAGAGTAAAAGATTGCATAGTTCCTCGCCAGCGATTTCCGAACACTCGGACCGCGAATGCAGTAGACGAGAAGGTGGATGCCATTCGCACTCCGTAGCTCACGGAGCAGCTTGGTTAAATTCTTCTCCGCTACTTCGGGTGGGACGCGACCGCGTGTACCTTCGTCGAGGCCTGCGGTATCCCAAATATTGACCTTCTCCCCCTTGATGGTCACCGCATATTGACGGCTCTGAAACGTGCATCCGAGAACACCATTGGAGGTCTCCGCGGTTTTACGACCCGCGAGCATGTTGATTAGGGAGCTTTTACCGACCCCACTGTCGCCGAAGATCACCACATTGCGAGTTTTAGTGGTCTGCGAAAAAAAGTTGACTTCTGGGTCAAAGTGAATATGATCGGTCTCTTACCTCGAGAGCAAGATTACCGACCTTCGAACCTGCTTGAGATCCAAACTGGACAAAGTATCGTTGATGGTACTCACTTTGGTGGATCCGGGTTTGTCTACTTCAAGTTCCATCGAAAAGATCGTGGGCCGGTGTTGCAGTCCAGTAATCTATACGGAGTGCGTCAGGTTGAGGATAGAGAAATCAATGCTAGGAGCTACCACGGGCGGCCGGTCAGTGCTTAGTCTTTTGGCGGGCTCGCTTGGGAAGTCAACAGCCAGTCCTCTGGCAGAGTTCTGTTCGTAGACGTATCTATAAACCAATATACACTGTCCTGCGCAGAACAAAAACCTACGTCTGAGCGGCGCCTAGTGGGTTCCATGTATGTTGTTGCGAACAAGGTCGTGTTCCTAGCTTCGTGACGAGACTACCTTTATATGTAGACTTGAAGAAAGGCCCGCCAGTACGCCAATGGTTGCGCTCACCTTGAATGCGGGGCCCAAGGCAAGTTTTGCCAATGGCAGGGCTATGCCCACGCAACCACGACAGCAACACGGACGCTTCGTTTGATCGAACGCGGCGACCTTGTGAATTCACAGCATGACATACTATAGTAGCAGGGTTGAAAACGAGGCTCAGGCTGGGAGTACTCACCACATGCACGTTGCAGATAGCGCTTCTTTTGGACAATGAAAATGTCCACGCAGTATGACAGGGTCCAAAGTCAGGAGAAGGGGAGGCTAATATAATAATGGCCAAATTTGTGCTGGATAACTGCCACCACGAACTGTAACAAACGGTTGATATCCAGGCATAGTACTGGCACCAGCCTTGTCGAGTATCTTTCAAATTGCCAATCTTTCCGTCAGTGCACTATATCCAAGAGTGCGAGGCCGAGGGCACACATCTCCGAGAAGATAGACGCGGGAGGAGCTGTCGATATGTCAACCTTATCCACTCCGATCAAGTACAATTTCAATGAGGTACCTTCCACTACAAGTTGGTCCATGGGCAGGACTCCAAGAATATGATCCCATCAAACCCCTCGCGTCCTCCTCGTTGTCGACATCTACCTTCGTATGATGTATGGGCTCTCCTGAGTCGTCAGGAATGATCCTTATCTCCTAATCGTGATGATTTTGTACCGGGCAAGAGTTGACTGCAATCCCGGTAAACATGGAGCATGCTTGTCGGGCTGCTGGTTCATCAACGGTGGTCCGTGGATGCATCTCAGGCTGGCCATCGTGCCGTCCCCTCCCTTTTCTATATGTAGAGCCTTGCGCAGTAGGACCGACCCTGATGATACCTTTACCATAAGCGACGTTACGATGATCACTACTCCCAGGAAAGACGCCCATCGAATTTTGATAACGGCTCATCTCAAGCCTGAGAAGGTCACAGCGTTCAATGTGAAGCCCCGGCATGTCCTTTGTCCACGGGAACTGGTCAGAACCCGGAGTCCTTGGTGGACCCGTCACCTGCATGCCACCCTTATAAAGGGCCTGCCAGGCCCGTAAACGGTTAAGTTCCCAGAATTCAGCCTCCTGACGAAGACGCAACACGTACCACACACCCATCCAGCTGCCACTGTGCTGCCTATCGACTCTTCGCCCTTAGTCATCTGCCCTCTGCCATGCGGTCAGATAGCATTTGTTCTAGTCCCACCACCTCCGAGTACCCCAACCGCCGTAACATCCTGATCGTCGGTGACGTTGGCGTAGGGAAGAGCTCCCTCGTCAATCTTATCGCGGGCGAAGAGCGAGCCACCACTTCGAGTGGTGCTAAAAGCTGCACGCTCCACTCACAGGAGTACATCGTCCCCCTCGACACCGTTGAGTTTGCCCTGCATGATACAGCTGGTCTGCACGAGGCCCAAGGCAACATGAGGAAAAGGGAATACCTGGATGCCATCTACCAGGCTTACGCACTCATTTCCAGACTCGAGCGATCGGGCGGTATCAGTCTCCTCGTGTTCTGCATGAAGGGCGGACGGATCTCCATCACGATGCAGCAGACATATAACCTTTTCGTGGAGATCCTTTGCAACCGCCAGGTTCCGGTAGTTATCGCCGTTACGCATCTGGAGATGCACGACTCCATGGAGCAGTGGTGGAGAGAGAACGAGAAGGATATCAAGGAGTATGGACTCAGGTCCCACGGGCATGCTTGTATCACGACTACCCGCGGCTACAGAAACGTATTCAGCGACAAGTATGAAGAGTCCAAGGAGATTATCCGGAAGCTCCTCCTAGAGTATAGCGGCCGGGTCGCTTGGAAAGAAGAAAAGGCAAGTTGGGTCAAGCGGGTGATGCTGCACATGCGCACTTGGTTGTCTCCACGCCGTCTAAAGCAGCTTCATGGCAGTGACCTGAGGAGGAAACTAATCAAGCGGTGCGGCTTCTCGGTCGAAGATGCCGAACTAGTCGCCCAGAAGATTGAGCAGTCGCAGGGGATGTCTGGGGACGCTCCGGAAGAAGACAAATCGTGGTTCGACGAGAAATTTGGAACTCACAGCACTAGCAGTTGCGATTCCTTACCAGTGATTTCATATACTTCATGATTAACTCGTGCCACGCAAATTACTGTACTATGCTTGGGATCCGAAGCTTACATTCTTACCGTAGGTACTAAAGCTGTTGTAGTATACAATAAAGATATTGAGATGGCAGCTGGGAGTGGCAAGCTGCGCACTATCAGTTGCTAGAATCCCCACCAACGCGTCCACATGTTCTCAAATAATCAACATATTCCACTAAGAATTGGACTTGCTCCAACGTTTCGATGGCTTTGACGCTTCTTCGTCTTCGTACCACCTCAATGACCCGCTCCACCAGCTGCAACGTATCCCGCCGTACCACAGTTTCGCTGTCCCATTGGAAAATCTCTGACGGGTTGTCATCGTGCTTTATCTCGACCACACTCGTGGTAGTGGTAGCGCTCGGTAGAGTATCGGTCTCAATCCATCCGCAGAGCCCGAGCTTCAACATCCAACAGCATGCGAAGAGCCCGGCGCGGCCAACTCCCCCGCGGCAGTGCACTAACACAGAAATGCCCTGTAGGGTGTATCTTTCAATGATCCGATCTAGATCGGCGTCCAGAGATTTGGGTGAAAGCGGGGTTAGACCTTCTGGTAAAGGGATGCTACGAACATGTGGATGTGTCAATGGGAGAGAGCGGTTATGCGGCGTAGAATGCGTACCGTAGGACGTCGAGACCCTCTCGATGTACAACTTGGCAGTATTCAATCCATGAAACGCCTATTAGGAATTCGAGTTCCTCGTCGTCGAGACAACTTCGGTGTACGATAACGTCATTAAACATGCCAAATGTTGTGAGAGAATAAATTTTACCACACGACGCATCGCGCCCCGAGCAGTTTCATCCGTCGCAGATCGACATCCAGATCTCGACAGACCGCACTCCGCCCACGCACGGGTCCACTCAATCGTACTTGTTGGAGAAAGCAAGGAATGTCGATAGAAAGAACAATCAAAAGAAAGAACTAACCTTTCTTGCCAGGGCAGGATGACAGAAGGAGGTTTCCAAGTTTGAAAGGTCTTTGATTGGCCGTACTTTGTCGGGAGGACGTTGTGGAAGCAGACTTCGAAGCTCGAAACTTGGAAATCTTGTTTGGGGGTGACGGGGCTGTTGGTGGGCGACTATACCAAATAAAAAGAAGCGCGTAGTAACCGAAGGATAGTACTCACATGTGAGGCGAGAATGGATGTAAGGCATAGGTAGTTGGGAGAGCGAGCATCAACGGGAGGCGGCTCTGTGAGGTTTGAGATACCGTCTGAGTGGATGAAAATGTGGAATGGCGTGGCACCGGCTTCGGAATCGCATCCGCGACGTCACTTTCGGACGCCCCGCTGGAAATGGTGTGACCCTGGAGGTTACGCTTGAACGAAAGCAAGATTCTTGACGTGGGAACTGGCAGAGGAGGGAGCGAGAATTTTGTGTTGAGGGCTGCATTGAGAGCGCCAGTGACAGACAAACGGGGTGACACGGCAGGTATAGGGGTCGAACGAGTGGGTATGATGGGCGAATCTACACGTGAGGGGAATAGTTGTGGATATCCGGCAATCCGGTCGAGGCTGTAGGGAAGATGAATTTCAAACAAGACCGGGCAAGGCCTTTTACATGGCGTAAGCTGAGATGAAATTGCAATGAGCAATTCTGGAGGTATAATTTGTGAAATGCTGTGAATCGGTGGTTAGTGACGAGTAACTTGCGAGCGGATCGACCGACTTGATAGGATGGGAATCTGATGTTTTAATGTGCAAAGCAGAATTGTTGGTATCTTTTTGATTTGACTGGATGGTAATGGATTCCGAAAGAGCATTGGACAGTTCTCGTTGCAGCTCTGGATGTGGTATGGTTTCACCAGTAGCGAGTGCAGCGCGTTGTGTCGCTGCTGGTATTAGGGGACTGGACACTCTATTGGGGGGAGTGGCGGAGGAGGCACAAGGCCACCAGAGAACCTGGTCTGCGTATTTCTTCTGGCGCTCACGCAGACCGCAGACAACATCGGGCAGATGCAAGGACAGCGGGGTGTATAAGATGGGACAGCCTAAGTTGGGGGGATGGGTAAGAAGCACAAGAGAGTGTGTGTGCGGGGGG
>JBBPTM010000010.1:0-10713 GCA_038094115.1 Boletus loyita | reverse complement strand
GACGGTGAGCAATATCGATTGCGAATTTCTGTACAGACATGGGCGCAGATAACTGCGCGTCCTTGTTCATGACTCGGATGAGAAATAGATCCCCTTGGGAACAGAGAACAAATAATTAGATGCGACGTGCGCTTTATCAGGTCTTGGGAAGGAGGGGAGACAAGAAAGAAATGGGGGAGGGGTTATATGTACTAATTGTGGCACAGCGTAGGATTGGAGGCGCGAAGAGTTGCATAAAAGCGGCGGTACATTCCGAGAAAGGGCTGGCAGAGTCTGTTGGAACGCCCGATGTGATCAACCTGTGCCCCTTCCTACATTGCGTCGGCTATTACAATATGGCAGCTGGCTTGTTCGAATACCAATCAAACCATCAATTTGTCCCTCATTTGGTCTAGGACAATTGATCCTGGGTTGATACTATGGAACATGGCACGGTGGCAATGAATCGACTCCGAGACGAGTTCTCCTTTCTAAGACTTGTCCTTACCAATTATGTAATATATAAGTTACGCGCGTCCTCGCCGCGGCGTCGAACGCCTTCAACGCGAGGCCCATCAGCACACCGATGCCATGGAGTCGTCCAGCCACAGAGTTCACGCAGAACGACACAAACAGCAGGAACTACGACAGCAGATCAAGCACTTGCAAGCCCAGCTCACCGATATCCCAGACGGCGATCCACGTCTGCAGTCACCAAAGCGAAAGAAGCCAGACGCCACCCTCCTAGCGCCCGCGACACCCTCTCCGAGTGAGCCCGATGGTTCCTTGTGAGGGGTGCCATTGACCGACTCACGATCACAGGGAAGAAAAGGAGGATCGAACAGACTGCCGGTCAGGGACGTAAACCATTTGCTGTAGGCTGTTCGTCCACGTCGGAGCGTCCACCGGCCCACGAGAGCGCGCGCTCGGCTGGTAAACCCACTTTAGTCCCTCACCACGCGAAACCAGCACCTTCTAATGTACTTAATAAACTCGCCGCCCTGCGTCCCGGACCCACTGGTCGCTCCGAGCCAGCCCTCGTTGCGCGATCGTCAGACCTCGCTGAGAAACGCAAGCCAAAGGTACCCGGGCCTTGCGCGCAATCGAACGCGTTGCAAGAAAATGGCTTCGAGGGTCCTATTGCGTCGACTTCATTGGGGAGTGCACCACAAAGAGATGAAAACCTCGCGATAGTGGAGGACCTCCATATGGGACCTGAGGATCACAAACCACCTCTTGATGACCCTTTGTTCGAGCGCCTGGAACCAAACTCTGGCATCCATCTCTTGTACGTCGCTCTCTATTGATTCTCGAACCTGTTCATTTCTTACTCCACCCCTGTCGTACGATGTTAATTTAAAAAATAAAAAAATATTGACATAATGATAGGTCTCGATCCCTCTCACACGAGGACCTCCAAGAGTATCTCCGCGGGCGATATTACCTCTCCCCTTCGCATCTTTACTCCTGCATACGACTTCTCCCGAATAAATCTGGATATGATGTGCCTGTGGAGGGTGATTGGGTAACCATCGCGGTTGTGGCAGAAAGAGGTCCCGTCAAACACACTCGGGCGCCGGTGGATGTTACCCCCGGGGATGATGGACATGCTTCAGATAACGAAACGGGTGGATCAAAGTCTGGTTACAACCCACGCACCCATAAGAAGTCTGACAAGAACGGTCAAAAGGGTCAAGCAAAATCGCATGGCAAAAAGTATGTGAGCATGAAACTGATCGATTTCGGCGCCCGCTCTCGGTCCTCTGCATCCGGAGGGAAATCCGCAATTAGGGGAGACGCGTTCTTGACCTTGTTATTGTTCGAGTCCGATGGGTTCGATAAAGTCACCGGAGAGAATGGGAGCGTGAAAAAAATCTATCAGGGCGGCAGCAAAGGCGCGTTCGAGGCGATGTCCAAACTCAAGGAGGGAGACGTCGTCGCTCTCCTGAACCCAAAGGTTTTGAAACCTCTCCAGGTTCGTGTTCGTTCCCTCGTAAAATATTTTTCCTTGCTTATCCCTCCTAAGCGCAATGACAAGACACCGCATCCTGTGGATAACATCCTCGCAGTCACCCCTGAATCCGCAACCTCCGTCGCAATCATTGGGCGCGCTCGCGACCTCGGCATGTGTAAAGTGTCCAAGAAGGACGGTAAACCCTGCGGAAGTTGGACCGACAAAAGGGTGAGCGACGTCTGTGATTGGCATTTGACGAACGCCGTCCAGAGACAGCGGGCGGGGAGAGCGGAATTTTCAGCTGGGTTCGTTTCGATTTTCTAAGCGGTGAAGTAATGATCATGCTTTTCCCGTTGTCCAGGACATCTGGTATGACGACGACCTCTACCCGCAAGCGTAAACCTGAATACGACCCCTCCCGTCAGTGGGGTCTCCAACCCGAGCCGGCCGCAGGTAGCTCGGTGTACATTGTCTCGGGACACGTCATTGGTGGAGCTGCTGGGGATATGTTCACGGCCGAAAAGCTGGGCAGAGACGCACAGGAAAAGGCAAAGCGGAGGCTCGGACAGGATGCTGACAAGGAGTTGAAGACGCTACTAGATAGGGATAAGGAAGGGATGAGGGCTGTCACGAAAGCTAGGGAGGTTGCGGCCAAGATGTTGAAGGCGTCCGAGGGTGGGAAGGAGAAAGAAAAGGGAAAGAAAAGGGATAAGGGGAAGGATAAAGCGGTCGAGGGGGATGTCGAGAACCAGGAACCAACGTCGGCGAATGCACCTGCAAAACCGGCGTACTCTGCGAACGTCATCAAGCATCTTGGGTTTGATCCTGCCGCGAAAGTGGGGCGGAAGCGCGCGGAGGATCTTACCATCCAGAAAAAGGTGCGAGTATATCAATTCGGTAGGGACATTTTCAAGACAATTGTTTCTTTCGATAGCTGGAAGCGCTGGCGGTAGTCCAGGGGTCGAGAAAGGACATTAATCTTGCTCGAAGACCAGGTCCGAAAATACGCTCTGGTGTCTCTGTTCCTGCCTTCATGGTCGAGGAAAATACCGGCGCCAATACGGAGGACTGCGAGTCTGACCCGGACATCGAATTGGGGGAAGATGAGATGGTCGATCTGGATGATAGTAGTGACGTTTGAACAGGATATGCATTGCACGCGAGCAAACTTATCCTGTTTCTCTAGTGCAACACTCTTCCGACCAAGAATTTACTCTTCAAATGTTACACTCGTTCGACATTACACGTTATGATATCTACAGGATTATTCACTTCTTCCTCGCTCACATTATCGTACATCCCATTTCATTATTGTGAATCCCCTGGCAATGATATTATTTAGTCGGCGAGAACATCATTCGTCATCCACCCTCTAGACCAACACTCAATGACAAGGAACTTATAGATGATGAAAACGAGACGCACGTCTTCTCGACTCTCGAAATCTCTTTCAGTGAGTAACCGCCCCTCCAAAAGCTTATCCATGTGTCTGCGCAAAGGACACCCCCTTCCTCCGAAGGCCAAGCAACACCTTGACAAAGGGCAACGGCGTGTTTTGGAACGTACGATAGGTTTGTCCGTCGAGGGAGCCACGTCGATGTTCAGGTGTGATGAACCCATCGCATTCGACTACCATGTCCTCTTCGTCTTGCAGGTCTTGGGTGTATACACAAAGGAATCGGCACAACTAGATGTACGCCGCACGATCGCTCAGATAGAGCCGACCTGCAAACACGTTGAGCTGACTCATGAGCGCCGAGGCGGAGTCCAGTCGAACGAGACCTCCGGAATGTTATACAACCTGAGATCGTCGCTCCGTTCCATAGACTTGGTCGTTCGCGGCGTGTACAAATGGAGGTGGACATTCTCGCTGTCTGATGGACGGCAATAATTGATCGACTTCATATGGGCTTAGAATGACGAGAACGTGTTTGACGGCCGTTTTACTGGAAACGATCCATCGGACTGGCCGAAGATAGTCATCCATTTTAGACGACGCGCCGCCTTGGGAGGGGACGATTGTCCTACAGAAGTCCTCCATAGCCAAGACCTAACGGCTCCAGACGCGCGACTCGTTCGTGACCGCGGAAGTGTTGTTGAGAGCAGTAAAGATTGAGCGAAAAACGGTGGACCGGTTAGAGATGGCGCCGGTCTTCACGAAGCTAACGACCTCCCCAGGGAGCGAATGGTGCGCCTGTGACGCTTTGGATGGTGGTTCTACTTCTCGCTCACGTTCGACTTCGTGTACGACTTCTCGTTCTTGTTCTTCATCCATCCCTCCAGCGCGAAGCGAAGCGACACCAAGGCTGACGCAACGTTCTCGGATCTTCGGTACCGTGAAAACGGTGCGGTTCGAGGAGTTTCGTGGTGCATAAAGTTCCACGAGTGATTTGACCTCGGGCTGAAGCCACTCCGTCAATAATCGTTCCGGTGTAAGCTCGTTAGCACAAAACTTGGACCACGCATTGTAACGGGCTTGATGGTTCATGCCTTGCTGTGCCCAATGAGGGGCCCGTTGCTGAATATCGTTACAGTTCGTTAATGACCCATTGTAAGATTTCGATTGTATGGATGTCGCCCTCCGGCTCTTTGGCGGACAAAGAACCGATCTTCCGCTTGACTTCAAGAGGTGCGAAAAACATCACGGAATGGCCAGTGTTTAGATTGCGCATGTGCATATAGCCTTTAAACAACGAGTCGTCAGATCCACAGATCGAAACAGAGCTCCGCGAGCTTACCTTGAGCTAAACGATCTTTGGTGACCTTGGGGCCCAGTGTGACGGCGGCGCGGAATCCACTCGGGAACTTGATATCGGTCCCACGTGTGTGAGCATCATCGAGATATATGACGCATTGATCTAGCTGCTGCGCGAACAGTGACGAGAGCAGAAGCTGCGTGCCGCTGTCCCGCGTGAGTACTGTCAACTCGTCGTCCTCATTAAAATAGATGGCCGCAGATGTATCTGTGGTGATGGCCAGCCACGATTCAACTAGCTTATGTTTTTGAAGGTCGAGTATTTGTGCGCCGACATCCAACAAGACACGAATTTCGGGCTGTTGGGCAACCAGAATCTCTTGAGATTCAACGGTGATTCGCCGCTCGCCGTTCTCGTGGGTGATGCACATGTAGTGGTTGTTTTCGGGCTGTAGAAGATAAGATAGAACCTTGGCATTGGTTCCACGCTGATGATCAGGATCATGCTGAGTGATGTGCAGCGGTAACAGATATCGTCCGTCATTCGTCTCCGAGAAGCCTAAAATACAGTTAAGCCAGCGAAAGACCTCATCCTCACCCACCGGTCAGAAAACGTTCTTTTTTCTCTGCCAAATCCCAACCCGAACATGCCAATTTCGCAGGAAACTCTTTCGCTTCCTTCGGGAACACAACTCTCGCCAGGAAAAAATCGACTGCGGCATGGTTCCGAGAGAAAAGAGGAACAAGAAGCGTGGTCCATTGCCCCAACGACTTGAGATTGATACCTGTGTAATTCCGGAGCGAACTTGGCACGGTGGGGCAGTCTTGAACCCAGTGTTCGTAATCCAACGATGGGTCATCTTGCTTTAGCAAGCTTTCGAACGAGACCTTGAGCTGGTCCCCGGTCAGGCCTCCGTAGTAGTACGATAGACACGTGAGGATGATCGCCACATCCGGGTGTCCAAACTCAGCTTTTGGTGCCGGCATGTCTTTTGCACGATATGGGACTGCAAGCATGGTACGCTTCGGAGTAAGGCCATAGTCTACACGCCACCGTTGATCCCTAAAGCGAACAGAAGAATATCAGCGGCCAAGATGCCACGGAGCAACAGTAAGCCACCCCAAAGAGTACTCTGTCGAGAATAGTCTTCCACGATCTTGCATGTCGACGGAGATATGTCCTTGTGTGCGATGAAGCTAAAAATGGCATCTCTGACCTGTAAATTCAACTGTTTAAAATTAAAATTTGGAAGGAGGCCATCGATCACGTCGGGTGCTATCTGGGAGACGAGAGCCTTAGCAGCCTCAGGCTGTAAGATCCGAATATGAGGGAATGAACCAGGTGGATCACCCTCGTATTCAATACCCTCTTTGAAAGCAGCTCGGAGAGATGGTACATGCTTCTTCACAACGGCGAGAACCTGTTGAGTAGTAGTCCATCGCTCAGGGAATCCTTCCATATGTTGTTACAGACCAATGGTGTATATCAGTTGGTAGCGAACATGAAGAATTTCATCACTTTCATCCAGGATATCTCGTGCACGAGGGTGCAACCACCTCTGGAGTCCCAACAATGGTCAGGCAACATAGGTGTCTTGGGCCAGCTGCTTCTCTACGCTCACCGACTTGAGCAATAACATGTGATCTGGCTAAAACGCCACGTTTGTGCATACATTCCGACATGAGAGCATGCAAGGAAGTGACCCGCTCGGAGTTGAGCGGCAGCGAACGCGAAAACGGGAGGTAGTAGATTCGTCGATTAGCAAGCCCACCAAGGCGGTCGACGAGAAGTTGGAACATCTGGGCTGTTAATGCTTTGGGGACGACGACCCGGACCAACTGATCATCATCAGCAAGTTTTGCAACAGAGGTAGGGACGATGACAGATGGTTTGTCTTTGCCCATGTTGAGCTGCATTGCAGTGTTTGCTCCCGAGCGTGGTGACACCATCTCGTTGGCAGTATGGACCTGAACGCGACGAACGAGGAAGTTCCCTTGTAGCTGCCAGTAAGCGAAACATACCTGGATCAGTATCCAGTCAGGCTGGACTTCAGGATCCCACCCAGCACATCCCCCATTGTCAAATTCCTTGTAGAACTCCTCGTGGAGACCATCTATGGCAAGCCAGAGGAGCCTTCGTGCACGTTGAAGCTCGAGCAGGAGCAGTGCAAGCCTAACAAGGCACCGCCCCCAAGCCTCCGTGAGCTTGATGGGTGAGGTCGAAGCGATCCATCGAAAAAGCGCCTCGGGTGTAATACGAGGCCATTGACCAGATTGCTCGAAAGCTTGATCACTTTTGCTCCTCGGACCCAGCACCCACTTGAGATGGTTTAAACCATCCAAAAAACTGACTCTGCAGAGGGTGTAATAATCGATTAGGAGCTCGACGGCCTCACCCGAAGGTTCCTCCATCGACACCTGGGATGTCGGGGGTACCTCGTTACAAAAATGGTTTGCACTTGAGTGGAGGTCGGATGCGAATCGATGTTCAAGGAAGACATTGCCCCGGATAGTAGCGATGTGTTGGTTCAGTTCAGGGAATTGCTCGCGTGCTTGAAGCGATGGCACAGGTCGGGTGAAGACGAGCTGGTCCAACGTAACTGACCATGACGTCCGAAGGCGTGTACCTCGAGCGGGCTCGAACTTGTATCTAGGAAATGACCCAGGTGGAGTTTGAGGACGGCGAGGACACGAAGGATGGTTTGAACAGGGACGAGGTGTTCCCGGAGCGAGATATTTCGAAGACAACTTTGGAAAAGAGCTCGAACTCGAACGTTCAAGCTCTCTATATTGTACGCATTAGAATTGAGGGAGAGTGATGGAGGATTCCGGAATGGGCACGCGGCGAGTACTCGGCCAGCTCCGGCATTGGCATCCGTTTCCACTCGAACGTTGTACACCTTACGTCGACGCTTCTCCAAAGCTCGGGATATTTTTCGCCCGGTCTAGCGGAGATGGAACTCTCGGGGCAGAGGTAAAAGTCGTGGGCTGAAGCCAAAACACAACGTGATACGGTCGCTCGAGTGGGTTGATATCCATCCGAGAGGTCGTGATCTGAGTAAGCTGGTAGATTCTCTGAGCGAAATGGTGGGTAGAGTGCAAATGCTAGAAGTGTCGGGATGATGTTACAAAGATCCAGCGAACGGTACGCCATGGTGGGAAGCGAGAACAATAGTTTGAAACAGTCATGGGCTTTCGTGCTACCTTGAAGGAGGTTGCATATCTTGATCCATATCACCGAAAGACGGGGGCTTCAACCACGAGCTGTGGTACGTGAGCGACAAAGAAGTGTTGCTGCTCATCGTACTTTTCCATGAGTCGACCAGGCCCACTATGTCCTTCATAGTGATCACTATTGCATTGAGAGACCATTCGAAAATGGCAGCCGCTGCCGCATGAACCCTATGCTCGACGGAGTCGGTTTGTAGGACATCCCGGGCAAGATACACGACATCACGGTCTGCTTTCGAGAGCTGTCCGGAAGTCTCAGATGGAAGAATGTACGCAACCCGAAGTGAACTGCGGACGAGTAGGTGGTCGTCGTGTGACGGAAATTCTCGGAGAAGATCCATCTCCGAGCCCTCGTGAAAGAGTTGCACTCTTCGCAGTGCTCTTTGATTTCCGTGGCGGCAAGATACAACTGCGGATTCTGAGAACGGACGGGAAGATTCAACCAGTGCACAACTTGCATGCTCTTGTAATGCGAATGCAACGAACGCACCGGATAAAGAGACGCAATCGAGCGTAGGAGCTCCGTCACGAGAACCAAATTTTATGATCGAGCGGCGACTGGGTGACCCGAGTACGCCTAACGCCTCCTCTGTGCCCGACCTGCCAGTAAGCGGATCAGCGCTGCACCCGCTACTGGTCGGGGCGTGCAGGTAAGTACGGTATAGCTTGTTCGTCAAACTGGCATTTCCTGTCAAGCAGCCCAGGTCAGTATTGACTCTGTAGGTTTGGTATGTGACCCGCCGAAGGGCAGGACCACGGGTATCGATCCCGATGCGAACATGGTGACCGTCCATCCGGAATGAAATCTCGCCCTCGGGGATGAGGACACACCGTAGGACAAGTTCATCGGCGTTGACATCATCTCTGAGCTTTGACCGAAGCACAAGCCGATTGATCAAACCGGACAGAGTCCCAATAGATTGGTCTTCATCATATACCATGCCCCGGATGTTGTGAGATTGGAGTTCCCCATCCTCATCGACGTAAAAAGATAGGCCATAGCGGGGTAAAACAACGGATAGTTGCAATGATGACGAAGGTTGGTTGGGGTTGATCGGAGACACGGTAACGAGATTCTGTGGAGTGTCAAGCGGCTTCAAGGGATCCGACACCATGGCCCAGGATTGGCTTCGGACGTCTACGAGGAGCTCGCGGCCTTTGTGCGTGCGATACTGTCCAAGCGTGCAATCGACACTCCAATTCTCCGACGAGCTCTCCCAAAGCTTGTGAAGAGGACGGATCTCCATGACGGACGTGGAAAGATTCAGCCAATGAACTTGTCCCTTGATCAACACTGCGCGAAAGTCGTTCTCCAGTTTTTCTCGAGGGATGAGCTCGATGATTTCCGAACCCCGGTGGCTGTTCGTTTCGCTCGTATTACGAGATCTTTATCTCTGAGAGAAAAGTAGACCTGGGCATGCTGCCTGATTTCTCAAGGTTGTACCCTACACTTCAAGCGCGCTCACCTGGTCGGATATCATGCCGTGTCAAGTAATCCATTCCCGGGAGATCACCCGGTATGACATCCAACATTTGCTGCAGAGATAGTCAACAACGTGTTACATTGGGCGTGGCGAGACGTACCTCACCAAAAATGAGGTTGTACAGCGGGTGCCGAATGATTGCGTTCGGCAATCTACCAAGCGGTTTTCCGCCCACCAAAAGTGAACCGTCAAGCGTGTTGAAGTGCACGACTTGTGAGCATTGACTTGTGGTCGACGCGGTCGTGTACGAGAACCAGCGTGAGTTAGGATGTGCTAATAGGGTCCACTTCGAACCTGGACGGTAGTCGGGCCAAACCTTGCGAATGGCAAGGTTGATACCTCGATCGCTGGCGTCGGCTTGGATGACGTCACTTAAGGCGTTCTCGAGAGCCATGGAAGGACGGCGATCCTGATCAAGGAGATTGTCGTGCATAAGTATGACACAAGAAACTAGCACCTCGACGTCTTTTGCAGAGTGAAGGAGCTGTTGGATCACGTCAGGGTCAATATTGAACGTGCTTCGACAAATGGCAGCAGTGTCCCGCAAGAGCCCACGGAGTTCTTCATCTCCTGGTGTTCTCGTGAGCTTATCCGATAGCTCCTGTACCCAGGTGAACAACTTCGTGCGTACAGAACGAAGAAGTGCGAGAGCGTGCTGCAAGAAGGCTTGGTCAGGTTTGGAGGCGAGTAGACGACCGAGCAAGAAGGAGATGGTATTCATGGTTACTCCCTCCAACCAGTTTCCCTCGACATCAACGATCAGGGTTTCGAGCTCGTTTGCAAGCACGTGGCCGAAGGAGTCTTCATGGAGTTCCGCATGCCACTTCAGTTCTCCCGTTTCGATGAGCAAGCCGACTTGCATGGTCGCCTAAGCCAGCAATGAGTGAACTTCCGTACAGCGGAAGCTCAGTGATCGATCCCGATTTTCTCGCAGGATAGTGAGCCATTGGAGCGCGCCGCCGCTGCGCAAGTGTCCAAATGCTATGAATTCGTGAACGGAAAGATCTTTGTGACAGTCGGCCTGGTCTGCTAAGACTTCGTTTGAGGTGTGGAAGGTCCGATCGACATATCGCTGGAGCTGGCGGTACAGGCCCTCTTGGATCTTGTACGTGCAATATCGCTCGATGCTGATGTCACCGAGAGCCTTTGCAACGGGAAGATTCGCCTGGGTATCAAAGAGGTGAAAACTGAGGTTGTTATCGACACAAACTTGTTCCTCCCTAGCTGGGATGGACAATTTTTTGTGGTCAAGCGGTCTCATACTCGAAGCAAGGGTGATCTGTGATCTCGGATGCTCGATGAAGTAAGGCTGTAATCCTGCATAGTCGCTGAGAAGGTATGGTCTCCTTCCCCGGGTACGTTGGGAACAA
>JBBPTM010000009.1:406-11105 GCA_038094115.1 Boletus loyita | reverse complement strand
TGCCATCTCTCAGATGCCCCACACAAAATTGCAGAAACCAGTTGATACAGTCATGATATATGTATTGCACCTCCTTTCCGGGTTCCCTGAATTGTTCGTCTGGCAATGTCAGAGCGTTATTTTGTAAATTCACCAAGTCGGCAACGGTGATGATACACGCTTATTTGGATGAATGAATGAACACCTGAGAAGTTCAGAGAACTGGTTATAGTAGGCGAAGGCGATCACCGAACTCGAACTTCGAAGTACAGTACTGCCAGATATGCCAGAAATGAATCGCTCAAACAACTCCATTCGGGTATGAAATACAATACATGCTATCTCTTAAACCACTACATACGCAAAACACATAAAAAACCTCAAGATATTACGCCGATGCAGTTACTGTGACGGGTACAGTTACAGAGGAAGTTACTACTTTCTCAGCCCCAGCAGGACCGATGACTGCGGAGGCAAGATCCTTTCGTTCTTCTGAAGGCGCATTTGAGACTTCTGGAGAATTCAAAGAGTGGTTGATCTTGGCCTTTTTCTTCTTCTTGAGCAAGCCTGACAAGCGCTCCCTCAGCGATGAATCCGCATTTGCTCGGAGTGTACCAACCTGTAGAAACAGCAGACTTGACATTGTCAATAATTTCCCGACTCTCTTCCAGGTATTCGGTATCGTCGAAACGATGTTTTTTCCCGGCTGAAGACTCGGGATCCGCCGAAGCTGAAGCAATTTTCTTCTCAAGGGTTTCTAACTTGGCCTTTTTAGCTTCTGCTGCGGCTTTCTTGCGTTCTTCTTCATTTTCCATATGGTCGACCAGGCTGGATGTAGGTCAGACATATGTATCAATGAAATGAGGGAATGAACGTACCGTTTGGCAGTCTTGATGGTGCTAAGCCTGCGGCCACTAAGATCCCTACACGAGTCATTATTATTCGTTTTCTGGCTACTCATGCGACCACCGGCGGCACGTAGTTGCGAGCCGAAGCCACCTTTTCCACCACGGAGGCGTGGAACAATCCGCAGAGTGACGAGATCCGAGGAGTCACCATGCAGCTCTGAAACACAGGTGTCTGGGGTGAGCGAACCGCTGTGTGGGGAGATGTGCAACGAATCGGAGGCGGGTAGATGAGGGTAACGGTGGTAGAGAAGGTCGTAGAGTTCATTTACGCGAGTCTCTGAAGGGACGCGGAGAGATAAGGTGGGAAAAGGCGGGAATGTGGAGAAGAGGACGCTGGTGGACATGGCGAGAAGATGACAAGACGAGTGGCGTTGAAGTAACCGATTATGGCAAGAGCTTTGGAAAATAACAAGTGTCAACAAGGGACTCGGTCACGTGCGTGTGTGTGTGTGTGGTCATAAGGGGCTGGCGTAACTTGATCAGCAACGACGACGATGGATGTACTCAACCAGCAAGCGCCTTTATTCGTCTGGCCAATCCAGTTCTGTCTGGGAGCAACACTGACTACATATGTTCTGTCCCTCCTCACCGGCAACGTCTCGCAGGTGGACAGATTCTGGACACTCCTCCCCACTATCTATACTGCCTATTATGCCCTTCTCCCGCTCTGGCCCCGTGCTTCGCAGGTGTTCCTACTTCCATACACCCCCGAAACAGTTCACGAATCTTTCGTGGGTACCTTTAGCCCACGTGCGTTGCTCATGCTCGCTTTGGTCGTAAGTTGTCGGTATGTTCATTGGAAGCTGGGTCTGACGCGCAATAATTCAGGTTACTTGGATGTTCAGGTGCATGATGACCTCTATCTAATTGTATGACTCTGTAACGTGCGACTCCCAGGCTCTCGTACAATACATGGCGACGAGGACTTTTTCATTTGTAAGTATTTCCTCGCCGAACCGGCGAGCGACTCATCGCATACCTTGTTCGGATTAGCAATGACGAGGACTACCGCTGGCAGATCGTTCGCGAGAAGATCCCTCCTTGGTTGTTCCAGGTCGTTAACCTGACGTTCATCGGTAAGTTCAGCTATCGCCACAGGGTGCGGCGCTTACCACAGCGTCCAGCTGTGATTCAAAATATCATCCTCTTTCTTCTTGGTGTTCCCACCAAGATCGCAGTCACTCAATTACACACGGATTTGGGCGTCTCCGATTATATTCTTGGCGCACTTGGATTCCTCGCCATTTTGACTGAGTTCTTCGCGGACAATCAGCAGTACTCATATCAGACGTTCAAGCGCTCGGGTAAACTGAATCCGAACGAATGGTTTGGAGCGCGTATTGCCTGGACGAAGCGGGATGCCGAGAGGGGATTTGTGACCAGGGGACTGTGGGCGTGGTCGAGGCACCCCAACTTTTTCTGCGAGCAAAGTTTCTGGGTATGTCATATGGGGGTAAACGACATGAATTGACTGACGACGGACGTGTTGCTAGATCATCATCAACTTGATTCCGCTGGTGTGTGCGGATGGACTGTGGGGGCAAGAAAGGCCAACGTCGCTTAGATCGCTGGCACCGCTACTTCCAAGCGTCGTGCTGTGTACGCTATTTTTCCCGTCGACCAAGTTCACAGAGTCGATTTCGTTGTCCAAGTACCCTGTCGCGTACAAGGCGTACCAGCAGCGTGTTGGGATGTTCCTTCCCTTCTGCACAGTGGTGTGGGGTACGGTGCTGAGCGCGCAGGGAAAGAGGCAGGTGGTAGACGAGATCGTGTATGGCCAGGAAGCGAAAAAGGTCGAATGAGTGATGTTATGTATTCCGTTGTAGTAATTCGGGCATAATCGGCTACGCTATCGGCCGAGTCTGCAAAGGTAGAAATTTAAAAAGACGGGTTGACTCGACGCGTCGACTGGAAACGATGGCCTCAATCACATCACGTCTCTCCTCGCGCTCTCTCCGCGCCCTTGCTCGTCGGGCTCCTCGTCCCCCGACCAGCCTTCACATTGCGTCCTTCTCCCTCCTCGCCCGCTCCCCCGTTGCTCCCCGTCCCCCAGTTCAGGTAAATTTTCTTCAAAAAAACACCTTCGTTACCGCTGACACGTCGCACAAGACCCTCCCTGCGCGTGGCGTCAAGACCCTTAACTTTGCGGGCACGGACGAGGTCGTCTATGAGCGTGGCGACTGGCCCCTTGCCAAGATTCACGACTACTTCAAAAATGACACCCTTGCCCTCATCGGCTATGGCTCTCAAGGCCATGGCCAGGGCCTGAATGCCCGTGACAATGGCCTGAATGTCCTCGTCGGTGTCCGCAAGGACGGCGAGAGCTGGAAGCAAGCTCTCGAGGACGGCTGGGTCAGTCCTTCCCTTCCTTGATTCCCCCCTCTTTCTTACCCGTCTTCGATAGATACCAGGTGAAACCCTCTTTTCCATCGAGGAGGCCATCAACCGCGGAACCATCATCATGAACCTTCTTTCCGATGCTGCACAATCACAAACTTGGCCCACTATCGCACCTCTCATCACAAAGGGAAAGACGCTCTACTTCTCGCACGGTTTCTCCATCGTCTACAAGGAAGACACTCATGTCATCCCTCCCTCTGATGTCGATGTCATTCTCGTCGCTCCAAAGGGCTCAGGTCGCACCGTCCGCACTCTTTTCAAAGAGGGTAGGGGTATCAACTCCAGTATCGCTGTCTTCCAAGACGTCACAGGCAAGGCAAAAGAGAAGGCCGTTGCTCTCGGTGTTGCCGTCGGCTCTGGTTACATGTACGAGACCACCTTTGAGAAGGAGGTTTACTCTGACTTGTACGGTGAACGAGGCGTGGTATGTCTCCGTTTCTATACCTTCACTCTGATGTACTCACTGGTTTGAACAGCTTATGGGTGCCATCCGTAAGTCTGCTTGTTGGTATTGTAGGAAACTCTGTCTCAAGTGACAAATAGAGGGCTTGTTCTGTGCCCAATACAAAGTTCTCCGTGCCAACGGCCACACACCTTCGGAGGCATTCAACGAGACCGTCGAGGAGGCTACCCAGTCTCTTTACCCTTTGATTGGTCAGAAAGGGTAAGTGTTCATGCCTGTATTACAGTTTTATGTGTCAAGCAGATCGTTTTCCTATCAACAGTATGGACTACATGTACAACGCTTGTTCTACCACTGCCCGTCGCGGAGCGCTCGACTGGGCTCCCATCTTTGAAAAGACAAACCTCCCCATCTTCGAGCAGCTCTACGAGAGTGTCAAGAATGGCACTGAGACTCGTAAATCCTTGGAGTTCAACGGCCGTGCGACTTACCGCCAAGATCTTGCCAAGGAACTCAAGGAGATTGATGACCAGGAGATCTGGAGAGCTGGTAAGACCATATTGTTTTATTTATAGTGTCACAAGTGCAGTCGCTCAATTGGCGGTATCTAGGCAAAGTCGTCCGTTCCCTGCGCCCTGACTACAAGGCTGAGTAGATGGCTAGCAATATATCGTGACGTGATACAGCTCTGGGCCATCGTTTCCACTCCACTTCCTTTGAGCAGAGTTGCTTCGTGCTCAGTTAAAAGCACCATTGGTGCAGTTGGATTGTAGAGGATCATCGCATGTACACTACTATTGTGAAACACTATTGTGAGGGGTCAATGATTTGGATTCTACACGACTCACAACCACTGCGACCGATCTTCCAAATGGGTCGCAAAAGGCTCCTGTTCCACGACACTGAGGTTGGGTTAACTTGTGTCGCGACCTCTTATAGATCCCACGGTCTGGCGGAGTCACTGAAGAACGGCCATGGACAAGGACAATCGCGACGATTTCACGTTCGCCAAGCTTTCCGACCTAAAGCTACCGCTGACCTTTCGGATGTACGCACTGATTCTGGCTGGTATCTCAACAACTCATGCCCAACAAATCCCTGATCCAGCTCACAACTTGAAGGAACAAGGCCACGAAAGTCAGTCTCGGATGTACTGGAGAACCCAGAACTGAGGTTTCATGGTGCTCAATCTTCGTACGACTCTCCATCATGTCTCTTGCGGCAGGACTGATATCGAGACAGGTCACTCTCAGATCTCTATGTTACCTGTCAGCTGGTAGCTGACAACAAACCCTTGACGATTCCGTTCAGGACGTCCTTCAAGGCATTCAAGACCAACTACACGTATGTTCTGCCTCTTAGACCCTTTCAAGTGCTTACCTACCCACCGGTACAGCTGGAACGAATGGGTATCGCTCCCGATGCTATATTGCGATCTCCCGCTGAGCTCGCAGATCACCTTTACTGTGTGGGATATCGGAGGTCCACGCTCGACCGTTCCTGTGGGTGGCACGACTTTCAGACTGTTTGGAAAGAAATGGTGGGCTGTTGTTCGCGGTCCATGTGTCTACCGTTCACCGTGATCCAGGACTTTGCGAAGAGGCAAACACAGACTTTTGTTGTGGCCTGGTAAGGAGGCAGATGGGTCAACGGACACCACTACACCCAGCAAATTGGGCACGAGGGATGAAATGGGTCGGTTAGAGAAGGTGTGTTTACTCCCTCAATCTACACGACTTTTGACGAGCACCACAATTCAATACGTTAGCTCGTGAAGAAGTATGAACGAGGGGATCTCCCAAAGTCAGATTGGCTCGATAAGATGGCATTTCGGAAGATGGAGGAGATACATGCTGTGAGTACTCGTTCAGACATGCAGTATTGTGTCGGACATGGCTAATTGTGACAGGCCGAGACCGCAAAGTCCGAAAACATGTTCCTGTACATTGATCTGCCTCGCTTTGACTTCCCGGTGATCTTCAGCGAACCTGCGAGTATACTGAAACTTTGGATGGGTTGTAAGACTGATGGGATCCTGGACAGGAGGCCCAAAATACGCCATCAAGTTCCACTGCACCAACAACGGTTGCTCAAACACCCGCTGCACCTGTTCTTCCACCCTCCTTTGCGACTGATCCTCACGTCTGGGCGGTTCTAGATCCTGAAATAGCACGCGAAAATCCTGTAGAGGATAAGCATCGTCGTCTGGTCCGGAGCCATCGGAGCAGTCCATACGACAGAGAACTCAAACCAAATGCCAAGATCAGAGACGAACTGGGGGTAAGTGTCCACGCCATCATTGTTTACGCGCACCTCGCCGACATCATTACCTTAGGAAATCCTCAGCTACCCTCCTTCACAACCTCTCACTTCAGAGGAGAAAGACTTGATCTGGAAGTTCCGCTTTTATCTTGCAAGAGACAAGCGTGGACTGACCAAGTTCCTAAAATCGGTGACTTGGAGAGATCCGTCGGAAGTCAAGCAGGCGGTCGAAGAGTTATTGCCTATGTGGACAGAGGTAGATACCGATGACGCCCTTGAGCTACTGGGTCCTGGCACAGTGGACTCGCGCGTGAGAGCGTTTGCGGTCAGACAGCTAAATCGCGCTGACGACGACGTGACTATACCATTCTCCACTGTTGTTCTTCTGACTCCATTGACGGAAATGCTTTAGGAGCTCATGTTGTATCTACTCCAGCTCGTTCAAGCGCTCAAGTTTGAGAGCGCTGCAAGTGATCAACGGTCGTCACGGTCGACGACGAGTGCAATATCATACGACGACAGTGGACTGTCCGACTTCTTGATTACTCACGGAGTAACGAATCATGTACTCGGTAACCGATTGTATTGGTACCTCATGGTTGAGGTTGCTCTGGAGGATAGAATGGTGGCGAAAATGTATGGCAGAGTCGTGTTCAAGTTTCTCAGTAAGATACTCGAGGTGCGCACATCCTCGTTCTGGTGGTTCATTGGACATTCATGCTCGCTATAGTCGGAAGGCGGTAGTGAACGTCGCGAGCTCATGCGAAGGCAAGGAATCATGGTTGAGACATTGGCAAAGCGGGCA
Organism: Boletus loyita; assembly: GCA_038094115.1. Lineage (NCBI taxonomy): Eukaryota > Fungi > Basidiomycota > Agaricomycetes > Boletales > Boletaceae > Boletus > Boletus loyita. The sequence goes on along the minus strand of JBBPTM010000009.1, from coordinate 4,348 downwards.
AGAGACCTCAGGACTTCAAAAGACCCTCGACCGAAAAAGATCGAAAAGCTGCGCTCGTTCATAAATGACTCGAAGAACGGCCTTATCAACATCCCTCTACTCCCACTACCCCTGAACGCCCGAATCGAGATTACCGGCATCGATGCGGAGAAGTCTTCAGTGTTCAAATCAAATCAATTCCCGATCTTACTTTATTTCCAATGCGTGGATGGGTCGGAATACCCTGTCATGTTCAAAGATGGAGACGACATGCGACAAGACCAGCTGGTATTGCAGCTTTTCACGCTCATGGACCAGTTATTGCGAAAGGAGAATTTGGATTTGAAATTGATACCATACGACGTCCTAGCTACTGGACCATCGCAGGGCATGGCCCAGTTTATTCCAAGCAAGACGATAGCAGCAATAGTCAGCGAACATGGAACGCTACTCAACTATCTGCGTGCAAGTCATCCAGACGAGGGAAGTGTAGGTACGTATGGCGTGGAGCCGAGTGTCATTGATACATTCGTTCGTAGTTGCGGTACGTGTCTTTTGGCCGCATGGTCCGAGAATAGCCATTGACCAAGCTGTAGCTGGGTATTGCGTCGTCACGTACCTACTTGGCGTTGGGGATCGCCATTTAGATAATCTATTACTCACACCGGATGGTCCGTTTTCCTTGCAATCGTGGTTATCTTATGCTCATCGTTTGCCACACGCAGGCCATTTCTTTCATGGTATTATCCAAGGCCCCTGTCTTATAATGTACTAACTTGTATCTACTCGTAGTCGACTTCAGCTATATCTTGGGCCGTGACCCGAAGCCATTCCCCCCTCCCGTGAAAGTATGCAAAGAGATGGTTGATGGCATGGGCGGCGCACAATCCACGCACTATGCACGTTTCAAGAACTTTTGCTTCACAGCATTCACCATCCTGCGCAAGAGCGCCAATCTCATTCTGAATTTGGTCGCTCTCATGGTCGACGCCAACATACCGGATATCAAACATCGTGATGTACACGAACAAATTCAAGAGAAGTTCCGGCTCGATCTTACGGAAGAGGAAGCAATCAAGCACTTTGAGGCGCTGTTAAACGAAACCTCGTACTTTACTGTTGTGCTCGATCGGATCCATGACTTGGCGCAGTACTGGAGGAGCTGATCTGTTCTTGTACATTGGCAGGATCAACGCTGCACAGCATCCTTGTGTATTATAGAGCCAGGGGCACAATGACGAGTCAAATTATCAATTTTGATGATTTTTAAGTATATACTAGAGGTCGCCACCTAAGCACCCTCCAAACGCAGGTTCCAGACCAGGATCCCTGTCGATATACCTATCACGACAACACAAAGGAGTTGCTGTGCGTGTGTGATGCGGCACTCCAGCTATCTATGGAGCTCATTTTAGACACCAAAGCGGTTAACCAAATTGGAGAGATGGAGCGTGGAGTCGAGCCAGACCGCAGATCAAATTGCGTGCCCACGAGCGGGGAGCTGGGAGTCCCACTGAAAGGTCCGAGGTAACGGCGCGACACCGCGGTCGCCTCGCCAGCGCTGGGCCTAATCGGAGGGGATGGAGTCTTCCTATTAGGGCCACAACGGGCCAACGCGCAGCGAACGGACCATGGACAGTACCGTGCTCCGACGCGCTACTCTCAGGCTGTGGACTTGGCGTCTTGAATACTCGGACGAACTTTTTGCGAATTCAAGAGGAGTGCTGAGATACACTGAGCAGTGGCAAGTTGAAGACCAGCGGATGAGCGATCATCTCCGACGACTTAACCAGCGTGTCAACACGATGCTGGGGTAGCAGGGTCGAAAAACTCTCAAAGGGGGGCCGGACTCGTGATAGAAGTGAAAGAAACGGAGTCGGAAAGGGTTGAAGTTGCCACTCGAAGGACTAAGAAGTTTCACTATGGCTTAACGACGTCGTAAAGTTGTAAGTCATTATTTCCGAATGGCCCAGCACATGTTGCACCGCAACCAATCTACTCTGAAATTGACCTAGACCATGTAGCCTCGCAAACTTCGATAGAATGCCCTCGTCGCCTTGCATCTACGTAGGGTTCCATGTCGAAAGCTTCCTTCGACGGGCAAGTGCCAAACAGGTCGGATTTTTTGTCCTTCCGAGAGTCGAGACCACTGCAAGGCCGTCGGGACACTCTTCAGAACGAGGGGGACGACTCCAGGATCTAACATGTATGCGACTAGAATGGATGGGCTGTGCTTTGTCGACTTCACGAATCGATCACTGGCCCGGCATGAATCCCACGTTGTGCTCTTCATCCACCACGCATAGTTCATCCAGTTCTTAACCTGGACACTCGCTAACATACCATGGTCACCGGTGATCGATCGTCCAAGGGTTCGAAATGGCGCAGCGTCTGCGAGTGCCCGGCCGATGGCTTGGTTGCCGAGAACTATGCAGAGAGATACAGTCCAAGATCTACAATTGAGAGGTTGGCGAAAGGTGACAGTATGGCACGATCGTAAGGAATCTTTTGTTTTCCCGAGCGGTACAAACGCGTTCTGACGTGTGCTGTATATAGGGCAGTGTCATTCTGCCAATGTATGGTCGTCAAATCAGTCCGATCCAAGCCGTCGTGAAAACACCAGTCTTGGTGTCCGAGGCCAGAAAATTTGATTTTAGCAATTGTCTAGCAGGAGTCAGCTAGTAAGACGCTGTCGCCAGTATATCGGCATTTTAAACGTTTCGGGAGCAGTTGACTTTGAGCCTGGTCAACTTGTCACATTGGTATAATCCACGCCCTCAAGGTCTTTCGAGGTGGCGTCATGATGTGAGACTTTCTTGAACCAGGACTCTCTCTGTTCCACTTTACTGTAAACGGCATTCCTGGCATCCGTGATAGTCCGGTAAACGCTCACCTTGGCTCGAACATCCCGGGCACTGGATGGTTTGGCTGGCGTTTTTCCAGGGACGTAATGCTCACCACAGTATGTATGATTTCACGCAAGTTCAACGCGACTTGATTGCTGCGGTCCCCCGCCATCGCAAATACAAGGGAAACCAATCCACAGCGTTCATTTACACTCCCCATTAACATCAAAACGGTATGAACAGGGTCCTCGGGACTGTGGTTCGCCTCCAGGATTGCCAATACCAATGGCCGGGCTGATATCCGGCGCTACTGGGTGTCATACTTCTTTGACCTCCATGCATCCATCCCTTCACATGGCTAGTTTGGAGAGCCCTCCACGGCGGTTCCTGAACGCATAAATATCAAGGGAACCTCTGCGAATGGTGCATCAGCAATACCATTCTTGCCTACACCACTCTACCGTCGTACGTTAATTCTCTTACGGGATAGTCACCATGGCCCAGAACCTCCGTTTCAACAATGACTTTACGGACACGGTAGGGCCTTCGTCAACTTGGACTAACGAAGGATAATACTGACACCATTAACTCCAGGACGCGGCAACGCTCTTGGACCTTGCACCAGCAGCGAATCAACCTCAACAACGCTACCATACTTGTGGTTGGATGACAGGCCAGCTCGTTTGTAGCTCGCTTGTTCGGGGTCAAGACTTTTCCGAGCATCTGCGCTCCTGTCACGGTGTCATAGGTCCAGACAAAGCACTACTGAGGTGTTTCTGGGTCAATTGTTTTATTGAAATGAAGAAAGAGAGCTTGACGAGGCACGTCCAAGAGAAACACCTCGAATGGAGGTATGGATGTCCAAGCTGCCCCGAGCAGTTCACCCGCAGCCATACGATGCACAACCATGTACAGAGAAAGCACTCGTGATACTGTCTGCCTGTGAGTGGCCCTTTTGGCATTCCTATCCGACATGCCAGTTGACACATTCCTCTAGGGACGTATATACTCGAGATCTAATCTGCATGATTCTTCGAGACGTGGTCAATACACCGACTTCTGGATACGTTACTTCAAATCAGTTACCCTTTTAGATTCGTGTAGTGTTAATGTGTAT
>JBBPTM010000008.1:0-11151 GCA_038094115.1 Boletus loyita | reverse complement strand
CCGTACCATTTCCCAAAGTTGGCTTGCTCTTCTCTCGAGTATGGGTCCTTGAAACCTGTCCAGACAGACGTTCAGCCAACACAAACGTACTCGAACCTCGCTCACCGCTCCGCTTCCAGAACAGACCGTGCGTGAGTATGTCCTTGGGCCGATCGAGATGAGGCTGTATCTTCCTCGTCAGGTGCTGCAGCTCCTCTTTGCCAGTACACGCCGCCTCATCATCCGCGCGACAATAGTCAATGTGGACATGCCGTCCCATTGCCGAACAAACAAGATTACACATCATCGGTGCGCCTTCGTCATTGGTGGAGAACTTACGTCCTTCAATCTCTAGTGGTACGTCGTCCGGCCCATCCACGGTCCAGCGGGTACGCGACATGGACCCATGGCGCGTCTCGTGCTCTTGTTGGGGATGGCCTTTGAGCGAGTCGTTAGCACACGGCAAAATCCTGGGTCCGCGCTTGCAACTTACCAAGAGGTAGCGTACAAAAGTAACAGCAGTTTTCGCATCTAGAAGACTGAGGGAAAGATGCATGTACAGAACATTCGATAGCCATACCTCGTTTCGCAAAAATGGACGACTTTCTTGTCCAGGCTGTGGTTATGAGGTCCCTTGTGCATCGTTGCGCCTGGCGGGATTGGTTTGATGCATTTCAAGCGTTTCGCAACTGTCATGTCGGGACATAACAGTCAAGTCGATATGGGAAGCGCATACAAGAACTCAAACGAACCCTGAGAATACTGCAAGAAGGATCAGTGTTAGAATAGACGTCAGAGACCGAACATCATACCTTGGTATACTGGAATGTTTCGTTTCTGCCCGTGAACGTCGCCTCGATGGAATGGGGCGCCGTTTCGATCTCGCATATACCCGGGGCAGCACAAATGGCAGTACACAAATGTTCTTGTCTGTAGTTTACCGATCAGAGACAAATGTTCCGCCGCTTAAGCATCAAGCTCACCCGCATAGATGGATCGCACCAGAGTCGAGACCATGTATATGGTCTTGGTCTGCACACAGGCGTTTGCACAACTGGCACTGAATAGAACAGAAGCGGGCATCGCATTGATGGAGGGCATGATCGATGTCGCTTCAAACGTGCATGAGCAAATGCAAATCAGTCATATTGCTAGAAGCGAAGAACCTACCTTGGGATTCGGCATGTTCCAGGACACGAATATACACTTCCGTCAACCAGTTGAACGTCAGACAGATCACATGACTGGAAAGTATGTAGCGCTTCAGAATGAACACGCACAAATGTTCAAAGCAGTTAGTAGTGGCTCACCTTCCCACATGCGTGGACGGGAGCCGCGCAAAGATGGTCCTCGTCGGAGTGATCAATTACCTTTTCGTCCGTCAGAGTCAAATCGATACCTCGAATGAAAGGATATACCTTTGCGCACACGTCCTGACATCCATGCCTTCCAGAAAACTTGCATGATTTCCCGCACAAATGCTGGTTCGCGACGCATCTACAAAGGAATGTGTCCCGCGACGCGCTCAGTCAAAGTAACGAACACGTACATGTGCTTCCCCGCGTGACCCGCACTATCGCAACGTACTCAACAAGAGACATATGACATCACGATCCAAACATCACTCACCTCATCGTACACGGCTGATGCTCCCCCGGCTCGAGCGCCAAACAGAAATCACACTCGTGCACGCACATATGGTCGGATTGACAGTCGTGAACACCCTCGTGCGCCCGGGTCTGTACACACCGCAGCTGACACCCCGCACACGTCAACCCACACAGCTGGGCATTACCCCTCAAGTCCACGATCGAATTCTCAAAGTGACGTTTTAGCTCGTCAATGCTCGCGTGGCTCCCGCCACCGCCGCCCACTGCCTGGAACCGTGACAGGTTCTGGTCTAGCCATTCGCGTACGTGGGCGATCCGTAAGTTCAGGATCGTCTCGAAATGCTGGGTCAAACCAGCGATCCATTCGTCTTCGGGTGTGTATTGGCGGGATGCGTAGCCCTCCCAGGCTGTCCGAAGGACCGTAAGCATGCGTTCGCGGGAGACAGACTGATCACCGCCACCGCCAATAAAGAGTTGGTAGGGTGTATCTGGCAGGTCGACCGGCATATCTGTATCCAGATTCTACGCCAACGAAGTCAGTGTCCTAGCCAGCACAGTAGGTCATGAGTGCAGGTTCACCTTCAGAGGCTCGCGCTCTGGGTCGATCTCCGCATATCCAAAGGCAAGCGCGTTAGCAAGGAGTGTCGAAATCAGTTGTGCACGATGGGACGCCATGGTTTCTAAACGCGAGACTCGTCACATAGTCCAGCCAAGCAAAACACGTATGTTCTTACGAGACATAGCACCCCAGTCGTTCGCCTTGAACACGTTCGCAGGTAAGCAAGACACATGATATCCTTTTCTTGCGAGGAACCACTCACCTTCAACTTGGCCATTAACGTCTTCATCAAGTGTAAAAACTCCCCCGCCGACCGGTGCGTGACCACCTGCTGATCCAACCGTCGCTTCAACGCAGGAAATAGCTTGTAAAACTCCTTTGACTCAATGACTGGCCTGTGTGGGGGACCGACGAGTCATGATTTTCGTGAATTATTTGGATTTGTTCGGGTCCCCCCGGTCCTTACCATGGAATGATATTCAGCTTCCCGGCATGCAGCCGAGAAATGAAATTTGCCTCTTGCTCATCTTGCACGATCCGTTGGAACTTGAGGGAAAATCTGGGAACGAATAACATCTATCATGAGCGGATCTGTACGAAAACACGACAAGCGACCATCACCCACTCTTTGGCGATCTCGGCCTTGTCTGAGTCGACGACGTCCTAAGTCAAAAAGAAAACATGCCTCAGACAAATCCTGTCGACGCAGTTGATGCGGTGTCCAACCGCAGCCAACATACCTTGATGATGATGACCAACGTCGACTGGAATAACGTCGGATTCGCCTTGGGATCCAACACTGTAGAACTCGACTGGAACGACTGAAAGAGCCCAGTAATATCTCGACTGAGCGCAAAGTTATTGCGGAACAGTACCTGCAACATGAAACATCATTAGTCAGCATCTCAACCACCTCCCACTCCACCCTACTCCATCCTACTTACCAAGTTTGAAATGGCAGTGTTGAACAAAACGAGCAACGTGTCCTCTTGAGCGGACCTTTCAATACTGTGTACACCTACCGACGAAAAGTGACGCGAGCCGAAATGAAGTGGAGTGAGCTATGGAAGAGGGTGTACGAGACTAACCTTCAAAATCGAGCGCAACGATCAAAGCATCCTTCGTCGGCGTAACTGACATCCACACCCCCTCTGTCGTCCGCATCGCGACCCAGCAAATGACGTATCGACAAGATGGTTCAACGCAAAACTCTTCCCGACCGACTGTTCTCCCATCGAGGATACCACCTTGACGGGCTGTCATTGGCACGATGAGCAAGCCAACTTTCGTACTAACGACAGCGAAAGTACACACCTTGGATGCCATATACGACTGAAACAACGATTCATACCATCCAAACGAGAGACTATCCACGATGCGGTTCACGTCCGCACCCAACAACGACCTCTCTAGCTCAGACGAATGCACCCCATCTTTGAGCGGCACGAACCGGTTCTCCTTCGCCAGCGCGAGGTGGATCGGAATCAAGCATAGGAAATCGACGATCCATTCGCCTGCACGGTAAGCTGAGACGTTCCATGCACGATTCCGGGTCGAGTGCGGGCGGCGCTCCCCACCCGCACACAACTCGGCAGCAAAGACGGCAAACGACGCAGCTGAGACCTGAATGGATTTGAGAATATCCCCGGTCGGCTTCTTAGTCGCCTTCTCAAATGTGAGGATCATCTCCCCAAAATGTGGTGCACACCGCTGATAATCACGATCCGTCACGAACACGAGCGTCCGCGGGCTCCGGAGACTTGACGAGGAGATCGTTTCGCGCTGCACTGCGGGAAAGACAGGGAAACGGGTCCATACTTCGGCGTGACAGTCAATGAGGCAGTTGTGTGCGGTTGTATTTCCGCCTGCCCCCGCCCCGTGTCGTGCAGAAGAGCCCCGCACGCCCTTTTCCTTGAAGGTAAACTCGGTTACTTTTCGAGTAATGTCCAACGCATGCGACCAGCATGCGTGCGCCTCAAAATCCAGTGCGATGACATGCACCGCCGTTCGGCTAATCAACGACGTAACAACAGGGCCACTTTTGACAGTGAGCGGGGCTGAGTCGAGCAGGGTTCCCTCCGTGGAGCCAAAGGTACTCCAGTGATACGCCGTCACTGACAGGTCATTCCCCTGGGCTTGTGCGACCAGCAGACAAGCACCGTCGGGCGTTGAGCTCACACTATAAGGCACCTGGTCAAGCTGGAGTGTGGCAGGCCTAGTCACCCCCATCCCTCGTCAGCGAGACTCGCGTAGAAAAAAGGAAACAAGATCAGACGCACCGAAACTGGAGCGTCACCAGAGAAAACACCCTTGCCTGCGACAGTGAATCGACAAGCACCAATTCTTCGCTCCCGCTCACAAAGCATGCATGACGAATAGACAATGTATCATTGTACCACTGATACAAGTTGATTGCGCTTCCCAATGCCTGAAATCCGCGCGCGTCGTCGAACACGAAAATGTGCAGTAGGAGCTGTGAACAGAGATCAACAGCACAACCGCGGTAACGTAAGCGAACGCGTACCTTGTCCGATGACACAACCGCCAGCATCTTCTTCGATTCGTCGTACGCTAACTGAAACTTGTGCCCAATCTTTTCACGATTGAGTGGCTTCCCGCGGCTGCGTGCAATCGTGCCGTCCATACCCGCCAGTCGATCGAGGTAGACACTCAAGTTCCCCGCATGATCGGCAACGACCAGCAAAAGTTTCTCTCCTTCAAGCAACTGCGCTCGTCTGCTCGGGGTAAGGACATGGTTCAGTTCAAGCTACACGAGTCAAGCGAAGGAGACAGAGACGCACACTACGGAATGGCCCAATGGCAATGTGAACGTGTGGTTGAACTTAAACCGTGGTGAAGGGATCGCACTCGGGTTCAGTTGCAATTCATGCTGATCTTGTGTCGTCAGGTTCATCAGATGCACTGTGTACATCGCCATTGGGTCTTGTTGCGACGCTCGCGTACCCGAGATCCGATACGACGTTGAAGAATAGAAACCTACCATACAGTTGAATGTCGTGTGCGGCGCATGTAAACGACACCACCGCTCACCATAATACCGTTCCCTTCGAAGCTCCTCCGCGCTATCGATGGACAACGTATGTCTATGAATAACAACGTCAGCCTCGGGTCCCAATCATCCATCAAGAACGGCCTGGAGACGCACGAGTGTGCAGTCTGTGTAGACACATCGTTCACATGTTTGATCAGCTTCACTCTCAACTCGTCCTGCTCTTCCTCCGCCCTCTTCGCATGCTCGCGCTTGATCCGCTCCGCACACTCCTCATCTTGTATCCTGTGCACTGTTGGCGTAAGCTTCTTTACCGTCTTCGTGATGCTATCCTGCAAATACTCAAATGCCTTGTGTCTTGCCCTGTCCACCCACACGTTGAATTGTGGAACGCGTTGCGCATACCGCTCCACGTCCTGTTCCAACTGACTCAAAAACTGATTGTCAGAGATCTGCGCTGCCGCCTGTGTCGCGTGGCGAACGAGATCGTCCACCACGCTTTCTATATCATTCTCCCCCGACGACAACACCTTCCATGCCGACCGGACAACCGAGGTCCACGTCGCCGGGTTCAAACTCGATCTTGCGTTGTTCCGCATGCTGCCACCGCCACCAGCCCCATTGTTCCCTTTCACATTCGCCTTGGCCTGCTCCACGTCTCCCTCCAAGATGGCCTCCAAGATCCGCAGAGATGTCTCCTTGTCCAGCTTCAGATGTTTCTTTTTCAAGAGCGGGACCAGTTCCTTGAACAGACCGATACGGTCCTTGGCAGTTCGAAAATCTTGGTCAGAGATATGCTGAAAGTCTTTACTGAGCTGTTGCGTGACTTTGTCATTTGCTTTCGGATAGAGCGTCAGGAACTTGGAGAGGGGTTCTGAAGTGACATGGATCAACATGTATTGATTTCAATTCTCGAAGCGAACCAACACACCTGGGTTATCCACTCCTCCATCCCCATGATAAGCGAACGCCCCTCGATCAAAGTATCTAACATTTCCCGGAATGAGTATACGAACAATGCAAACTAAAATGTGCCCTACTCACGGATACAATCGCAACACTTCGTCTAGAATCCACTCGAACAACGACCTTTGGAGCACGGGTAGCTCCGTTCGCAATCTCGTTGACACGTTCCTACTTTCCGTCCTGGCGTGCGATTCGGACATGCTTCGGACGGCGTTGGAATTATGCTTCCATTGTCTGCATGGCTCTAGAAATCGCTTCTCGAGTCCGGAGCGAACCAAGATTCTTATGGCCTCGTCGTCCAAATTTTCGTTCAAGCAGAGGCGGTCGGATGTCCTGTAAACCCCAAGAGGGCAAGTAGTGAGAGAGTGATCCCCATGAACAAAGAAGTACACTCACAAAAGTGCTTCGAGTGGCAAGGCCTCGATCAAACGCCCTTTAAAGGCATCCTGCATGACCCTCGCCTCTCGATGTTCCACCGTCATGAATCCTTGCGTCGTCTCACCAAAGAGTAAAAACGGTGTGATCGGCATAGGTTTCGTCGGATCCGGATCTTCGTTGGGTGCAATCGCCCGTGAAACAGCCTGGAATTGCAATGTCATATACCAATTTCGTCAGCCGAGACGACGTCAGTACACAAAACCAGGATGAACTGACCTTGAAGCCCTGGCGGATAGTCACGGACTCTTCCTGCTCGTTGGTCTGTGCGACTTCGAATGTGAACATTCGGTCCGACTCGTCCTGATCGATTTCGAGCATATCGGCATCGGCGTCGGCATCGGCATTGTCATCCTCCTCATTCCAAAGGATGGTTTGCGCGTGTTCGGGTGAGATAAGAGACACGACTTGATCACACATCTTTGTCAAGTACCTGTGCGAGACAGACTCGGACGCTGCTCATCTCGGATGATGTCAATATGAACGAACCTCATAAACGTGACGCGATTGCGACGAACGGAAGACACCGCAGAGTCGTCCCAAGTTGTTTGCTCGGGCCAGTATAGAACAAATATTTGATGAGAGTCCCCGGTTTGCTCTGGCATTGCGATGATGTACAAACCTGAACGGAGGGCTGGTTTTATGCGCACGTGTGTATCGGGATCGACGAGAAGCTGTGCTGCACTGTCAGAGCGGGTGTCAGTATTGCAGAGGACGAACATCCCAGCGGGATAACACACATAGACTCATCGATAGCGCTGAGCTGCAGTAGGAATCGGATGATTTCCTCTTTGCTTCCGTACACACCGACAGGTTTGATGACATACTCGTCAAGTACCTTGAAGTTGACTTTGGTCATTGATACGTATGCACCCGGGCAAACACTATTTATGAATGCCTTGAGCGAGTTTTGGGATATGATTATCTTATCGACTGATAATAAATAAATAATGAGAACAAGCGCCCAGTCTGATTGGAATACTCACCAAGACCACCACTACCCTGCTCCGAGATAAGGTCGAGGATGCGATACATGCCTTTGATGGAATAGGCCAAGTCCAATTCATCGTGTTGGAGAGGGGGAGCATCTATATCCATCTACCGATCCTCGATCGAATTGGAGATCCCAACTGATGAGTCGAATGAACACACCTGATTATCCGGCGAGTTTTCTTCGTCGACGGACCGGTAGAGACTTTCATCGTCATCAGAGCCAACTCCATCCGTGACAGGGCGTGCATCAATAGATATCAACGGAGGGGAAGGCTTCGACTCAAGCTCAGATTCCGTGTCCGACTCTGAAGATGAGGTATCTTGAACTTGGGAGTGTGCGCGATGAGAATTTTGGTATCGGGAGATGACTTCCTCCCCTTCCAAAGAGTCTAAGAGCGCCACTTGTCTCGGTCTCTTTAACAGCTTGGTTTGCATGAGACACACCTTCCGCTTTCCGCTTGCTGTTTTCGAGCGTGCTGGCAACGGAGTCACCGCTGGAATGGTTGGGAGGTTTATAGGATGAATCCATTGTAACAGTCCTCAAGTAGCGCCTTGAGTTGGTCCTGCAGCCGTTTGCGAAAGACTGCGGCGTGTCGCGTCGTTGGGGCAGCCAAAAAGGAAATGAGGATTTTGTGGCACTAGTAGTGTACTAGACGTGCCAGCGTGGTGTCTTGTCTACATCTAGAAACTGTCTTTTGCAATATTCCTGCTTCAATGCCATGGCGAAAACACACTGTACACCTAAGAAAGTCATTCTGTGAGTACTGCCACGCCATTCTGCACAGATGTACACCTTTATTCCGTCCGATCTCTGTCCCACTCAGGGTTCATCTGAGGTGTATTTTCTTTCTGATCTAGGACGTGGTCGATTCAGATAAGGCCGAGGTAGCCAAAGAGTGGGTGATTGTTGCTTGTTGCGTTTTCGTACAGGGCCAGTGGACTTATGACAAGTGTCGTTCGTTCCTAGGGTTTCCCTCGAGTTTCACCTGATCGTGCAAGATGAGCGAGAAGCAATTTTCATTTTTCGGCTGCATGTCGGGAAGCTGAACATCATTCCATGGCAAGCACCGCGCGGGCTCGAACAAATCCAGACAATTCACGAAATTCACGACTCGTTGGTCCCCCACACAGGCCAGTCACTGAGTCAAAGGAGTTTTACAAGCTATTTCCTGCATAGAAGTGACGGTTGGATCAGCAGGTGGTCACGCATCGGTCGGCGAGGGAGCTTTGGGGCTTGATGAAGACGTTAGTGGCCGAGTCGAAGGTGAGAGTGGCTTCTTAGTAGAAAAAGATATTGGGTGTCTTCTGACTCGTGAACGTGTTAAAGGCGAAAGACCGGGGTGCTACATCTCGTAAGAACATACGCGTTTTGCCTGGTTGGACTGTCTGACAAGTTTCGCGTTTAGAAACCGTTGCGTCTCATCGCACACAGCTGATTTCGACGCTCCTCGCTAATGCGCTTGCCTTTGGATGTGCGGAGATTGACCCAGAGCGCGTGCCTATGAAGGCAAACCGGCGATCATGACCTACTGCCTGTGCTGGCTACGACACTGACTTCGTCGCAGTAGAATCTGAATACAGATATGCCAGTCGATGAGGGAAAGCTGCATGTACAGACACTCGACAGCCATACCCCACTTGAAAAAATTGAACGACTTCCTCGCCCAGGCTGTGGTCAAGAGGTTCTTTATGCTTCGTAGCGCCTGGTGGGATCGGTTTGGTGCATTCAAGCGCTTCGCAACCGCAATGACAGGTCGTCAATAGGTTAGGGTGATAAGACAAGACCTTTGCAAGACCTGAAACAAACCTGAGAGTACTGGACGAAGGATCGGTGTAGAGTCGAGACCGGACAAACACAGCTTGATATACTGGAATGTTTCGTTTCTGCCGGTAAACGTCGCCTCATTGGCATGGGGGGCCGTTTCGATCTCGCATATACCCGGCGGCCGGGGCAGCACAGACGACAGTACACGAATGTTCTTGTCTATAGCTTGCCGATCAGAGACTAATATCACCGCCGCGTCAACATCATACGCCCGCATAGATGCATCGCGCTGGAGTCGAGACCATGTGTATGGTCTCGGTCTGTACAGACGTTTGCACAACTGGCACTCAATAGAACTGAAGCTGGCATCACATTGATGAAAGACACGATCGACGTCGCCCCAAACGTGCATGAGTGCGCCTAATTTACAATATTACAAGAGAAGAGCCCACCTTGGGATTCGGCACGTCCCAGGACATGAATATACACTCCCGTCGACCAGTGGTATGTGGGACAGATCACATTGTTAGGAAGGGCGCAGCGCTTCAGAATGCACACGCACCCATACAGCTGGATGTTACCCCTCAAGTCCACGATCGAATTCTCAAAGTGACGTTTCAACTCGTTGATGCGCGCATGGCTCCCGCTACCGCCGCCCACTGCCTGCAACTGTGACAGGTTGTTGGCCAGCTATTCGCGTGCGTGGGCGATCCGCAAATTCACGATTGTCTCCAGATAGAGTCAAACCCGCAATCCATTCGTCTTCGGGTGTCCTCCCAGGCCGTCAGAATGTATTCGCGAGACAGAGACTGATTACCACCGAGGCCAATGAAGAGTTCGTTCGGTGTATCTAGCAGATTCTTCTACATGCAAAAACCACGTTGCCTCTTTAGTCAGTTGCCAGCGCGGACCCAGGATTCTGCCGCGTGCTAACGACTCGTTCAAAGGCCATCCGCCACAAGAGCACGAGACGCACCATGGGTCCCTGTCGCGTAACCGCTGGACCGAACTGCCAGTCTCAGCTTCGAGTGCTGCCCTTGTGTTCGCTCCATCCCATTTCGCATCGAACCCAGTGGTCATTGTGTTTCATCCTAAGCGCGCCTGCTGCACTGTCCTGCCAACACTGCCTTTTGATCCTTCTCCTTTCTTCTATCCGACAGCACGACGAATGAACAAGATACGGTTCAAGTACATGGACCCATGGATTGATGCCGTGCGTTATGGAAACAAGGCAATCCTCGGATTCCTGACTCCTTGCCTCCCGACGCTGTGGTCTTGGCGCTCACCCATTTCCCTAGTGATAGTGGCCCATGGTTGTAACGTATACGATGTAGTAGGCTAGTAGCCCTCGAGGATTGTGAACAACATGCTCGTTTCTACAATAGCCCTATGTAGCTCCTGACATTGTGTGCATCAAAGAGCCAGATCGCACGGGTAGAGGAGAAGCTCCTTTGAGGCGATTTCTACATTGTGCTGTGTTGGCAGATGCATGGAGTTAGGAAGAGGCATATGCATATGTAAACTAGATGTCCAAGTCACCGGCGTTCAAAGTACCGCCATCCTGTACCATCCCTGAACGGTACAGTGCTCATCCCCGGTTTCAACCCAAAATCCTCCTTCAAACCTGACGTGTACTATCTCCCAACACCTCGAGTCGAATCGCCTCCAATTCATCTGCGTCCCCCTCCATAATCTGATCCTGCCCCGGCGGTGCGACTTCTGCAAATGCAATCGCAGACACGGCCGCATTTTGACTGGCAATGGATTGCGACAAGACACCGAAACCACTGTCAATTCCCTGCCAGCTGCCACGGAGGTCATACAGCTCTCGCAC
>JBBPTM010000007.1:0-10863 GCA_038094115.1 Boletus loyita | reverse complement strand
GGCACATGAGAAACTCATGTGCCAGAGCTTGTAAAGGGGTGCAATAATTGGAAACAATGGGGCACCCTATCTGATTCAACATCAGCCCAAGACGTTGCTCTTGGAATCATTGTTGATATTGATGAAGATGTACAAGTATCCTGTAATTTATTGGCATTGGGACCCCACACCGCAAGATTCGAACGTGGCTGGTTTCTAAAATCTCTTTCCTGCGCTCCCAACAGGCCTGTCCATAGGACACGAGTTTCAATGTGGCCAAAAGGACACCTCACACGGGGAGGTCATACATATTAGCATCATTTTGTGAGGACCTAGCCTTCCCGCACAGTGAAGACGGGCCGTTCTCTCGATCCGGTGTAAAATCAACAAACTCTACCTTCCCTATCAAAGGGAGGAGGCGGGGAAATGGTATCCCCAAGTGAAAACGGCGTGACTAAACGTGTTTGTCTAAAGCAATGTTTCTTTAATTGACGTGCGTTGCTGACAATGTTTTCCAAAGCCTGTTTTCTACCTCTTCTATCGTCTGTTGCGGCGTATTGAGGCTGGTCATGAAATACGCAACGTCGCCCAGCGTCCTGTAATGTATCCCAAACGGTGCACCACCAGGGGCTGAACTGAGAGCACCATCATCGCTGACGGGACTGTCAATGGATCGAAGCAGGTCTTGGGCGGTGTGGGATGCATAACCTATAACATGATCTCGGAAAGACGTTGCACTACTATGTGGTGGGATCTTACCAGCGCCATCGTCTTTAAACTTGATAACAAGGACAGTCCCCAACGTCATCACCTCGTCCACGATGTCGAGCCTTGAGACGGAATGGACAAAGCCCGGGTCCCAGAAGCTCCAGATCATGGCTGATTGTGGTCGCGAATCATGGTTCCATTTTCCTCGTGCTGAACGCCACGCGTCTTGTCCAGAAAATTTCTCGATAATGTCGAGGGTGGTGTTTGCAACTTGACAGCCTACTGGGTGCGCTGTGTAGCTGTGACCATGTAAAAGCGCGTCCACTTTGGATTGACTATTGAAAGCCTGAAACACGTGCTCGGAGGCGAGCGTTACGGAAAGAGGAAGGACACCGCCAGTAAGAATTTTTGCATAGACGGCGATATCCGGATTGACGCCAAGGATAGGCCCGCATGATCTAATACCGAGGCGATACAAGCCAACGAAAACTTCGTCGAAGATGACGGGAAGAGGTTTGTCAAAGAGCGATTTATCGCGAACTGCATCAACCAGGACACGCTGGAAGAGCGGATCTACAAAGATCATTCCCCCAGCGCCCATCACTATTGGCTCCAAGACAAGTGCAGCCAGCTTTCGTTTTCCCTTTTGACGGAATGCTTGCAAAGTGTTCTTGACGTGCGTTTGGTAGGTGTCGGCGAGTGACGAGCTGAGTCTGTTCTCGACATCGTATAAAGAGTGCAGATCATCAAATTGGATGGAAGGCGTCGACGCAGAAATGGGGGATGGGACGGTCACGACAAAGTCGCCGTTTTTAATGGAGACGGTTGGCGGTTCGAACCAGAAGCCTTTGGACTGGTGCCATTCACATGTATAAACCCCTTCTTCTGTCGCGTCCATCGCACCTATCGTATCACCGTGATAACTTCCCTTCAAACCTACGATCCAGAGACCTTTCCTGTCGCCGGGCGTAAGCTCCTTTTCGGTGATCGAGAATGATCGCAGAGCCATCTTCAAAGCGGCTTCCATGCCAGTTGACCCATTATCAGTGAAGAAAGCACGCGAAGCCCAACCTACACCAGGTCCCTCGTGTAGTAGACGCTCCGCCAGTTTTAGCGCAGGGAGATGAGTTGCCTGAGGAAACATGACGTGCCCATACCGCCCAGCGGCGTTCGCCGCGGCCAAGGCAAGCGAGGGATCTGCATGTCCCACAGCCTGAGTCCACCAGGAGGCGGAACCATCTAGCTTGGGAGCAAGAAGGGAGCGGGACGATGGTTCTGAAGATGAATTATAAACACTGAAGAAATCTGCCCATGCGCTATCGATCACGGTAACGTCCTTCTCAGACTGGACCAGACCGTGTTGTACGAACGGCCACCAGATAGTATCCAATGTCCGACGGGGCATGGAATCAAGCTCCTCGATCCGATGAGCGTGGCGTTCGTCCAAGTGGTGCAGGGCGCGGAAAACCTCGTTGTCGAGGCTCCTGGGAACTAATTTGGCATAGTAGGATTCCGTAGTGGAGATGTCTTCGTTAACGTTTCCTTGGAGAGAGGGGGGAGGGTCCAGTGATGTGACATGTACCCCACGTTCAGCAAAATAAGGAGTGAGATACTCGTAGTTGCGATAATAGTCATCACGGAAGAGGAGGATCGCATCCACGATGTTCCCGCGCAAGACAAGCGACTCGTAGGACGATATTGTCGACGAAATTCCGCCGAGCTTTGAGTCCCCGACCAGGACCGTAGGAAGAAGTAATGGTCGATAACTCTCGAGCTGTGTTGTTCCAGATAGAGTTGGACTATGCACACCTTCAATGCACGTCAGGAATAATACTACGCGGAATCCAATACCACCACTCACTCAGGAGTGACTCTCACCTCCAGCAGTTTCTACATACATGTGGCTCGGCTTCCTTGTCCGGGCACATGCGCGGATATGTTCGGCGATCGCGTTGACGAAAGTTTCGTCGGAGGGGGCGGAGGACTACATAAGTCGTTTGGTGAAAGGGAATCTTTCGACGGTGGGCATCTCACCTCAACTCCCGACCTTTGAGATGCCATTCGAACTGCAAGATGGGGACTGACGGGATCCTCGTATCGGAACAGGCAATGCGTGTTAACCAGATGCCGGTGGGGTCCAGCGTACCGTTTGATATGTCTAATGCATCATCAACAACGCTTCCGACTGGACTAGGACCAAGTCAACATACGCGTCGTCGGCGTCCTGCGGCGCCCCCGTGCTGACGGGCTTCAAATAGAATGCATTGTGGTTTGTTAGAGTGGAGGCGCGGACGAGGGCGGCAATGATGATCGTCTTCCCGACGTCAGTGTTCGCTCCAAATATTTGGTGAATGCGAAGGTGTCTGTAGAGATGGCTCATATCATATTAGATGCGCGTCGACTCAATGAAACAAAATTTAAAGACGTGAGCAGGGATTGGGCTTGGCGGAAACACTCATTACTATTATAACTGACGAAACTCAACTAGCTTAAATCCGTACTACGGCCACGCATATATCTGAGCAGGTTTATCTACGGGCAAAGCACACATATGCGAAGCGATCTATGAACACGATAAAGACATGTCCAGATGTCTTCGAGTGTCGTACATATGGACGTATGGTGACTGATGCAGTAGGATGGTCAATAATATACATCGCGAACGTATTCCCGTGCCCATGGTCCAAGTTCGTTGTCGGCCGTGGGGATGGTGTCGCCACATACAGCGAAGTGCCGAGCGACGCTTTCCTTGGCGATGGCGTCGGCAGAGCCCAGGTACGGGACATAGCCGACTTGGGGAGAGACGCTAAAAGCCCCTCTCCTCAGGATATTCTCGTATCCTCCTGGCTCAGAGAAGAGCTCGGTAACAACCGCCATGAATTTCTGACGGGCTTCACGAGACTCGGGGTCATTGGGGAATACCACAGGGCGAAGGCGCGCGACCGTTCGACTCGCTCTCATGTCGGTTGTGAACGGCCTTCCGTCTGCATCACGTCGGATGCCTTTGGGACAGGAGCTCGGATTGGCTGCGTAGTACGCCACCCAACATTCCACGGGGTCCTCTAGGCGAGGGTTGTTCATGGGAACCGGAAGCTTGGGAATCGAGGTAGGATGCTCCCAATCCGGAGTACGCCAGATTGATAGCAGATAGCGTTGGACTTCTGTTTTCTGCTCCCTGGGTGTTCTATGAGCTTCGGAGCACAAAGCCTTGACTTTGGTCAAGGCTTGATAATTCCCGGGCTGGTGAGCCGCTTTGATGAGCGATTGGATTTGCTTAATGCTCTTGGCGGGCTTTGTGGGCTTGGGGGCTTGGGGGACAGCCATCTGCCAACCCTGGGAACCAGGGTATTGTTCTTCAATGAGCGACTGTGGCACCAAATCGTCATCATTCGAAGGCTGCCCTGCAGATAAAACGGCTGCGAAAGAGCGAGCAGCAACACAATCTGGGAGCTGCGCCTGAGGAGATGCCGGGGTGGCCATCGGAGGTGAAATGTGCTGGGGAAGGAGGGACGATAGGATGTCGGTAGCGGAAGACATGTTGGTAGGAGACGCCGCATCTGGTGACTGGGGAGGCTGGGGGAGCTCAGGTGGGGAGACGGCAGTGGGGACGGGATCCGCGGATGAAGATGACTTTGTTGGTGTCTCCACTGTGGGAGGTTCTGCGACAGGAATGATCGGGACGGTGGCGTACTTGAGTTTCTCCTGGAGCCTCTCACAATCAACGCGAGTGGACTCTAGCTGGGCACGGAGAGTGAAGAGCTCTTCCCGAGCTTGGTTGCGCTCGAGACGGTAGCGCTCTATACTGTCACGGAGTTCCCGCTCCTCCTCCTTTTGGCGTCGAACACCCTCGGAGAGACCCTTGTTGTACATGTCCTCGCGAGCACGCTTGCGATCCTGGAAGGCGATCTGGAAGGCTGGCTGATGCGGGGAGTAGCTCGCATCGGCGACGTGCTTCATGTACGTTGTGCAGATATCACAGCCAGATGGATGGACAATGCCATAGTCGTCGAGAAACTCCCATGGCGACAAGAGGGTGGGTATGCCACGGTTATCTCGGATGGACACGCGGAATGGCTCGTCGTTGCTGGACAGCGGGTACATTATTATTATTCTGTACGAGGGTGATTTCGCGCACCGGGCGAATATGGAATAAGATCTGAACAAGGATATCTGAGTTACAAGGGCAATTCTGACCGCAGCATCGTGTCGCACAGGTGCTGATATCCTCTCCAACACGTGCCTGCCTTGCGGACATCGCCTGGCATTGTTTGCTCTTGTTAGGATCCAAAGCCTTTGGTCATGTTTGTCTTGTGGCTTGGTACTAGCAAACCTTAATTTAATCCGCGTATCATCCACAACGCATCTGCCAACTCCCCAAGTCCAACGACAACCGCGATGGCATCAAGACCCACCGTCACCGTCCAATCCACCTCTGGAGGTACTCCCTTTCCTTTCTCCTCTTCCTCCTCCTCATTTTTCTCCCAAAGAAGCCTCCAGCTCCCTGCCTCTCCCGGCCGTGTTGACCGCACCCATCAGGCTCGATGTCGTCGCCCAGGTCCACAGTCAGTCCCACTTCTGCCCCCCAATACTGTCCCATTTACACCCTCTTAGAGAGCATTGCAAAGAATAAGCGCCAGGCCTACGCCGTGAGTGAAAAGGCTGGCCACCAGACCTCCGCCGAGTCTTGGGGCACTGGTCGTGCCGTCGCTCGTATTCCCCGTGTCGGTGGTGGTGGAACACATCGCTCTGGCCAGGTACATCCATCTCGTCTTCCTCCTTCTCGCCCTTGTTCATCGTCCTAGGCTGCCTTTGGTAACATGTGCCGTGGTGGTCGCATGTTCGCCCCTACCAAAACTTGGCGCAGGTGGCATGTCAAAGTTAACCAGAACCAGCGTCGCTTCGCTACCGTCTCCGCACTCGCTGCTTCTGCCCTGCCCTCCCTCGTCCTCGCTCGTGGTCACCGCATCGAGCAGATCCCCGAGGTTCCCCTCGTCATCCCCTCCGCCGTTGAATCCCTCAAGAAGACTAAGGAAGCGGTTGCCCTCTTGAAGAGCATCAACGCTTACGATGATGTCGTCAAGGTCTCCAACTCTCGCAAACTCCGCGCCGGAAAGGGAAAGTTGCGCAACCGTCGATACCGCCAACGCCGCGGCCCTCTCATCGTCTACAGCGAGGACAACGGCATCGTAAAAGCATTCCGCAACCTTCCCGGTGTCGAACTTGCCAACGTCAAGAGACTCAACCTCCTCCAGCTCGCTCCTGGTGGTCATCTTGGCCGCTTCATCATCTGGACCGAGGGTGCTTTTGCCCTTCTTGACCAAGTATTTGGAACCTTCGACAGCCCATCCGCCTTCAAGAAGGACTACGTGTAAATGTCCCCCTTCCTTTTATATACTCCTCTCACTATTATATGTCTAGCCTTCCTACCGCCAAGATCACCAACCCCGATGTCACCCGTCTCATTAACAGCACTGAAATCCAATCCGTCCTCCGTCCCGCCAATGCCAAGGTCCAGAAACGACCCTGGACACAAAAGAAGAACCCCTTGGTCAACAAGGCTGTTCTCTTCCGCTTGAACCCTTACGCCAAGGTCCTCCGCAGACAGGAACTGCGTACGTGCCCCTTTACCCGGTCTTGCGCCAACACTCATCATTTCCATGCCCAGTCCGTCAGGCGCAAAAAGAGAAAAAGGAAAAGAAGTCGGGGTCCGTTGCTGGCGAGGCATTCCTCACCACCCTCTTCGCTCCCTGAAGTGGCTCGTCCGTTACTACACTGTAGTTGTTTGTTTTTCGTCTTATGGCCCACGTCTTATGTGCACCCATGTCATGCCCGCAAAATACATGGGGAATGCCTGCCGACGTTGACATATGTGGACGCCCGAGATTTCGAGAATGTAATCGGCCAGTATACGAACGTCGTGAATTACTGGTGTTTCGATATCAATGGTACAAAATGGTATGCAGGCTGATCGTAAGGACGTGACATAAAATATGCGCTGGCGTGTTTCATCGATCAATATTACCCGAGCAACAACAACAACAACAAATTTGACAGGGATATCGTGTCACAGCATCAGAATAACGGAGGAACTTGATCCTTTTCCGAGAATCCAAATTGACCCTCAGAGAGGTTATTAAGCGTGTCTTCTTCCTTGTCGAGATTGCGGACCGAGAACCAGAAGATGATCCCAGTGACGCCCGCCAGGATGGCGACGGACATGTAGTTCCACACGAGCAAAGGATCGATGGACAACGCTGTTCGGGAACGAAATGGTCAGATGCTAACCACCCGTGTGAAAGTTGCACTCATGACTACTGACAGACGAAAGCCTCGCCGAGCGCAGAAGAGAGAGCACTCGTGAAGAGGAACATGGACATCACAAGCGAGCGCATGTTCTTCGGAGCTTTGGTGAACGCATACTCGAGCCCGGTGATGGAGGCGAAAATCTCGCTGAATGCAATCAGAACGTATCTGGATCAACTGATTTGTTAATATACCGACACTAAGGCTTCGGGTGCATTGCTTACGATCCGGTTTGGATCCAGACGTTCAGGGACGAGACAAGTGGATTTCCTTGGGAGTCTACGCAAGTACTTGCGTAATCACCGCATGGGTTCGTCTGTTCGTACATTCAGCACACCTGAATTGGAACATACATATACTAAACGACTCGCCTTGTATATGTAGTGCTGGACGACGGCTGCCCAAATCATGGCTGCAGTTCCGGTGGCAAAGCCCCAGGTAATTTTCTTGAGAGCGGTGAATTTCCAACCCCTTCTTGCGAGTGCAGGGTATATCTGAGGAGAGATAATAAGTTGACCTGAATAACATCATAACTGTGGCTTGCGGCCTACCAATAAGTCGCAGATGGGGATGAAAATGATAAGTGCGAAAGGGTCCAGGTTCGACAAGACATCATTAGGCAGGCCATGGGTGTTCATAGTGGCAGCTTGCGAGGTCAGGTTGTTGTTCAACTGATTGTAGCAGAGCCCTGCGCACGTAAAACGTCATGGTCATTCGCACGAGATAAGAGATCCCCTACAGTATATCGGGAACCACGCAAAGACGCTGCAAGCCTTGAAACCACGCCGGACCTCATCTACCCAGTTGTCGTCAAACTTCATCCACTTGGGCTTCTCACCGATCACCCTCGAGGGTTTAGCATTCTCCCAGAAATCATCTGCGGTAAGCTGTCTGATGCATCGGACAGGGTTCCAACTCCAACGGCCGCTAAGAGCGTGTCGCCAAAGGCGGAACGAAGTGCCCAGTACGGAGCCAGTGGGAGGGGAAACACGGTATCGTCCGTGACCCCACCAGAGGAAGAGAGGCGAGATAAAGAAGATGGCAGTTGGAAGTGTAAATGCGAGCCAGTAACCCACATACTACGAGGTCATACGATACTTAGAAACGGCCATCAAAAGCGACGAAAGCTGTTACCTTTTCCGCATAGACCATGCCAATTTGCCCAATGAGCGCGCCAATGTTTATAAAGAGATAGAAATACTGGATTGGTGAGAGTGGATAAAGTACGACGCGTGATGGAGGAACACGTACCATATAGATTCTCGACGTCGTCATTGTAGGGTCAACAATAACACGCTCGCCAGATTTGGTAGTAGCAATGAATGGTTTCGTGCGTCGGTATTGCTCGGCGACTAATGGCGAGATATTAGACTTGAACCCACCAGCTCCTGTACCCGTGACAATGAGAGACAATACAAATAACCCAGTTGATGCCTTCCCGCCGATGATGCCGGGAATTGCAGAGATGATCATGATGACATGTCCAAGCATGGCCACAGCCACGCTCCAGCAAATAGTCTTGTAACGTCCCCAATAGGTGTCAGCGATGTAGGCGCCACCGATGGGACAGAGATATGCCCTAGTACTATACGTCAGAGCGGGACAAGAATAACTGGAACCGAATGCCTACCAAAATTGATAGAATGTAGTCAATCCAGTAGACATCTGCTGGCCATCTCCAAGTGCACCGGACTGCCCAGTTGCCCCACCGGCACCGGTGCGAGAACCGGGTGGGAGTGGCTGCTGAATGAAATTTACCTATCAAAGTGAACGCCTGATGAGGCACGGTTGTGAGGAATGGATCCCGTATGTCAACTTACAAAGACAGCGCTGGCGCCTTTCGAATGTACGATAATTGAGCATCGACAGAACGACGAAGGACCAAATTTTTATACCATAATACTGAGAATGTCAGAGATTAGAGGGAAGGGCTCGTTCTCAACGAAGGATTGAAGCACTTACCGAGAAACGCTCAGCCAACTCAACGACAGCAATCACTACCACAAAGGGTTGGAATAGGTGAGGGGAAAGGAAGAGATCACTCACTGTATGCGGTCCAGGGAAGGGCATCGGACACGCGGCGGAGAGTGGCTAACTCTTCTTCTGACGGGAACTCGAGTCCCTCATGAGCGCTATCGACGTCGTCATCCACGGGCATCAGATCCTTCTTTTCGAGGGAGGCGGCCAACGAGAGACGTCGGTCATCTTCCGCCA
This sequence comes from Boletus loyita, assembly GCA_038094115.1. Lineage (NCBI taxonomy): Eukaryota > Fungi > Basidiomycota > Agaricomycetes > Boletales > Boletaceae > Boletus > Boletus loyita. Next base: position 1,659 of record JBBPTM010000007.1, on the reverse strand, counting down.
ATCCAGCGGGAATACTGCGATCAAGCTCCAGACCGGCCATCCTACTAGTCAAAGAGTGAGAACAAGGATCAGGAAGGTTAGCTTCTTTCCTTCCCCCTCTTTAAGCGACGCTCGCACTTTCCGGGTTCCTGGCGATAATTCCGCATGTCCCGTGGACAGTCGCGTGGTCCATATGAGCGACATCCACCCAATCTGCAGAAGCTTGTCACCGAGTTGATGAGATTGATAGTGGCGAGCTGAGTTGGATCTAGCTTGGCAGACCCACACGGCCCAACTGCCTCCAGAGATCAACTGCTTATCGGCAGTCGTTTGGCGATCCACGGACTTGTTCAACGACCGATTCTACACGCCAAGCACTGGAAAATACACGGTGCCAAGTTCAGGAACAGCAATCGCGCAAGTACTGTAGTGAAGAGCCGTTGAATGATCGCGGCATCATGTGATGGATGGCGTGCCTCGATCATCACAAGCCCCCTGACAACACGCACTTGCGATTGATGTTGCAACCAATTACGCTACTTGGACAATTTACACAGCGAGAAAAAAACGACAGGAAACGTCAAGACGAAGAGGAAAAAATCAACGAACGGATATCCTCAACCGCCATGTCCGACCGCCGAGGGGTCACCTCGAATGGGAACAGATGAGGGTGGCTGAGGTATCTGTCATTTCACCTTGAAATGTGTGATAGATTGAACAACGTACATCGCAATCCCGCTTGACCACTGCGGCTCAAAATCAATTTCATTCCCATCAGTGTCTTTTGCCTTGGAGAAATTGAACAATGCGAGCATCCCGGATATGGCATACCAGAGGGAGGCATCAGCGACGTGCCGTCCCACGCATATCCTAACAACCAACATGTTATTCCAGAGCTCCTTGTTGTACAGAACCAAGGCATGCTAACCTTCTGCCAAATCCGAAAGCGAAGCCAACAGTATCTTGATTTAGATCACCATCTGCATCCAAGAAGCGTTCGGGAACGAAATCGTAGGGGCTTGGATACCTCGCCTCGTCGTGAGTCATCGCCCTAGGACCTGTGTTAGTCGAACAAATAGTAGAGCCCGCTCTAGACACACCAAATGTTTGGCATCACAGTGGCCCCTAGGTTCAAGTCAGGTATCTGGAAACTCCACGAAGAAGGTAATACCTTTAGGAACATAGTAACCCTCGTATACGTCACTATCCGTAGTAGCATGCGGAGTTGCTATGAGGGAGCAATGCGTACAAAGCTCGATTAAATGAGGATGATAGACATCTTACATAGAGGTAGGATAGGATGCCACCTCAGCGTTTCTCGGAGGACAGCATCAATATACTTCAACAACGGTCTGTCGGTCCACGTTGGTAACCTCGAAGTTCCTACCGTGACATCGATAATACTTTGTGCTTTCTTCTGAACTTCCGGAAAGAGAACCATTGCAAGAATGAACACCTGGAGCATCGCCGCCGTCTACATAACACATTTATCACCAACCTATATATCAGTCATTGAGCTACTCACAGTCTCCGATGCAGCTGCAGGATACGCAGTGTCGAGATCAAAACAGTATACGCTATACTTAGGTATGTAGCACTCACCTCCAAAAGCAGTTGCCGAGGCTTCCTTGATCGCCTGAAGCAAGTGTGGTTCATCAGAACCATCGACTCTCATTCTAT
>JBBPTM010000006.1:0-11481 GCA_038094115.1 Boletus loyita | reverse complement strand
CTGCCACAAACCAACCCCGCGTCTCCTGGCGCTCGATGCTTCGATTTGTTGTTCCCGCACGCAGATCATCATCCGGGTGAACGTGAACGATATCGGACGAACCAATCCACACGTAACACAACTTACGCAAGCGCTTGGCGGTCAAGGAATCATCCGGGGTGCGTGAATCCGTTTCAGAGCAATGGACCCAATCACAGAGATTAGCGTAGTGGCACCAGCTTCGAACGTGTTTGGCGAAACATGGCCTAAGTTACAGAAATGGGTAAAGTCTCGATGTCACGACGCGTCCGTAACCATGCGTAGGCACATGGTTGTGCCATCTCTCAGATTCGGATAACCGCTCTCACGTGGCCACACGATGATCGGAGATTGCAGCCTGATTTTCTAGGTCTGATCCCAGCTAACATGTAAACGTGTAACCCTTCAACCCGTCTAGCAGAGATGGGAAAGATAGCCGACCTGTATAGTGCGAGGGGCAGCCTGATGCCCGAAGAGATTGAACCAACACAAGCACTCTTCGTTGTACATGTGATCCCTTGGGTACGTTGTGGTTTTATTTTTGCGTATTGGTCGCTGATGTCACAGATGGGTCGTCAACCAACCACACATCCTGTACACTCACGGTGTCGGCCATTTGGGTGGACCGTCCTTGTGGACAAGTCCCATGGATGAAACCATCAGGTGGTGTAGGTGATATTTTGACAGGTATGAGATGGGGTGTGAATTTACGTCCCTCTCACAAGGCAGAGTATGGATGATAGCGTCCAGTCAATCTCTGCTTCCAGTGAGAAGACTGTTCAAAGTGTTGCGGATCAGACGACCCGCCTTGACATAGGCAATCCACATGGTCCACATTCTTGACTGTGTGATCGGTGGTAAAGCAGTGCCATTAGGAACACCGTGACCGACCGATCGTGCACCATTCCTGAACGGATCGAAGAACCACGGTTCAAACGATGAGTCGGACAGCATCCGAGTCAGCCAACAATTCACCTTGGTGCCAGCGTCACAGCGGGTTGTGCGAGCGAGCGGTCCGACGACAAGAGATCCGAATTCCATCTGGACCAGGGCCTGCCAGAAATCCTTGACCTTCTTCACATGCGATTGAGATTGGATCTAGGACAGTGTCTGAGCTACTGCAAACCTACTGGATGTCACACTAACAAGCCAAGACGGCTTCCAAGCTGCCGGTTAGGAACAGACAAGATTTTCTCGTCAACCACCTCACTCTCAAGGGCCTGGAGAGTTTTCAGGTCCTCAGTCTGGGGGAAACACTCCAGTCGAGGAACTGGACTCGTTCAAGTCAACCATATCGACACGGGGTGCAACTCGCCCAAGGTCCACCCGCTATAAAGCACTGGCAGAGGAAAGACAACTTTGGTCAATCGTAGTTCGACATTTCCTGTCCGACCACGTTGTGACACCCATGGCTCCGCTTATTCGGGTTCAGTTTCTGGTTATAATATCTGCATGAAGAGAACCCCCCGCGGACCGACATCGGATCACTACGGGAGATCATCGATCATCACTAATTGGTTGAAACGAGTGAACGAGAAGTATAGCAGTACGAGGCAATTATTACCCCACAAAATACCCGTGAACAACCACAAATCAGATCCTTGGCGGAAAGTAGATCCTTGGCGGAAAGTAGATGTGATGTATGTCGAACTGGTCGTCGGTTGCGGGCTTTGTCCCACTCCCATTTTTATTCGTCGTTCCTCCTGCATTGGCGAGCAAGAGCGGTTGAAACCGCGGGACAGCCACGCCCTTTGAGCTCTGAGACGAACTGTACTGAGAAGCCTGGAGTTGTGGCGCACGATGCATGCCAGTGGCGGAGGAGCGGCACGCGTAGGGGATACAGTTTCGGTTTGGGTGCAGTGGGACGCTCTCAGGAGTTTGTGGCGGAGGCTCCGCTGGGAAAAACGACACGTCCATCCTCGTATGTCGACCCCAACCACATCTCAAGCCACTTCCTTGCCCACTCTCCAACGCAACTTGGCTCACAGTGCCCCTCTCTATCATGGATCGCCGTGAATGCAGGATCTGTCGTCCCCTCCGCACATTTTCTTTCTTTGATCCTCACGATCCTGATGATCGTCGTATCGTCTTCCGACGACATTCTCGTTCTTTAAGTGTTCCTATCCAACCATGTTCCTTTAGATGACGCTCCTTTTCGAATTCCCCTCCGTTTGCCGTTCACGGCAAGTGCTATATTTGCTACATGACGTTGTCCGAGACAATTTTCCTAGTGTTACACGGTGCGGTTTCGTCACCCATACTGTACAGCCTACCTACCCATTTCAAAACCTACAGCGGCTCGATGTCAGGCGTCGGCCCCACGGCGACGACCCGTGTCGGGTTGACCTGTGCTGGGATGAGTGACATTAACCACGCGTCGAGAATAGTCCGAGACCTTGGTTTGGGACCAATAATAATGGACTTTGATGTGCTGGAAGTTCGTCGCCGACTGGAACGCGTCGTTGTTCCAGTACAACTTGCGTAGCCATCTATGCATAGAACAAACCCAACGATCGATCGTTCAGTGACTCTACTTCGCTTGCAGGGCATGGTGTGTAAGATCTCACGTGTGGATGGCAGGATATCCATTCCGGATCGTACGCAGGTTGCATTTAAAGTGTCCAACGTACACTGGATCGAAGCGGATCTGCCAGGGAAATGATGAGATTGGAATCACGCGTGCGATAAAGGCACTCACAATCGTAACAAAGAGCCTGATGTCCGCCTCTGTCAGCGTATCGCCGACGAGATAACCATTGCCAGTCAATATCTTCTCGAGGCGGTCCAGACTCTCAAAGAGAGGGTACACCGCTTTCTCGTACGCCTCCTGCGTTCCCGCGAACCCAGCCTTGTACACGCCATCTTGGAAAGTGCATCGAGATCAGGTCACGATAGGACGAACAGAGCCCCAAACGTACGTACTGTTCACGGCATCGTACACCCACGCATTGATCGCGTCGATCGCCTGGCGGTGCTTTTCGGGATAGATATCGATGGACGCCTTTTCCGGGGGAAGCAAGTCGTTGAAGGCGGTATTGAAGATGCGGATGATTTCGGAGCTTTCATTGTTGACGATCGTGTGTGTCCTTTTGTCCCAGAGAATCGGGATGGTGAACCTTGCAGAGGCAGGCAGAGAAGAGAGGTGCGTGAGTGGTCAGATGCAGGACCATGGTTGGGATGGCGTACCTGCCGCCGTAGTTGGGGTCCGCTTTGAAATAGAGATCTTTGACGTGTTGGGCGTTGTACAACGGATCGGCGTCTGCCCCAGGGAACGGATCAGCGCTGGCAAACGGCCATCCTGACTCGCCCATGTAAGGAGATACGACGGTGATGGCTAAGAAGAAGTTCAACAGATCACGGGGATCTTGCGATGCGGTGCACACGCACGGATGATGTCTTCGAGGCCTTTCAATTTCCGTGTGATGAGCGTGCGGGTGGCCCATGCTACGCCAAAGGGTTGAAGACAGAGATGCAGAAAGAGGGGGAAGGACGTACGGCACGCATACGAGACATAGAGGTGATATCTGTCTAGAGAAGCAAGTTCGGTCCATTACGATTCACATCGGGTCATCGAAGGGCACGAACCTCTTTCGGCGGCGAACTCGCCGTCCTTTTGAATCCAATTCCTAAACGAAGAGGCTGCTCTCTTGAATGAACCATCAGCCTCGAGCTTCATTTTGCCGATGTCGGCTTGCAGCGACGGGTCTCGAGTAGAAGCCATGGCAAATGTTCTGAACGATGTAGGATGGGCTAACTGTGTGGGGTGAAGTTTCAGTGAGTAGGACACGGCTAGGGGTCTCCTGAAGATGTGCCAGCTTATAAGCCGGAGTGGATTGGCCATACCGGGAAGAAAATTCACTTGTGCGCTCAAGACGGAAATCCTTTTGTCAGCGCCAACCACGATGACAAACGCTACAGTAATCCCAGACAAAAAACACGCAAGAGCGGTACCAGAGCCATCCCATCTGAATCATTCCCAGAACCACGGGGATATCTATCCTCATCAAGTGCCAGCCATGCCCACGACGCCAACGTGATCACGAATCTTGGCAATTTCACTCGCAGTCAACCCACCCTTGCTTGCGCGGAGGAAATCTTCAAACGCGATCAACGTATCACTCTCATTGGACAACTCCGCCCTAGATAGAATGAGCAATGTTTGTATGTGAGCCAGAAAAGTGGTACCGTAAAAAGGAAAGCAGCCGGCTCCAAAAGGCAGGTTCGGAGATGGTCGTTTGGTACGAAGACCGCGTTCCGGGAGAAAGGGAGGCGGTGGGTATGGTTGAGGTGTCGAGCGTGAGCGTAATGTCTTGGGGTTTTAAACTTCCCTCTGGTTCCAGCGAGGCAATAGATGGGGAAGGGGACAAAACGATGGAAGGTGTCCGGGTGTGTCTGTGGCCCACGGAGAGCTTTGTGGTTGCTTCGATGTCTAATGGGTTCATGTCTTGGTCGGAGGTAGGGAATAAAATCTTGGTAGGATCCCAATTAAAGCCGGGTTTGACCATCAAATTTATGGTATCACCGTCTTTTACGTCGTACTCTTTGAGAAGCTTCGTGTCTACGAGAGCCTTCCCCTTGAGTAGTAAGCGCTGCGCGTCTGCAGGAGGAGCACACGGCTGGGATGCGAGGTGGGATTTAATGTCGGAGATGATATCGGTGGACTGGACGGAAAGAGTGAAAGCGTAAGGAGGCTTCAAGGATTTGAACGTAATGTTGATGGTAGCCACTTTTGAATTATTCGCCGATTAAAGCGCGCGTGGGAGCATCAAGAGTCTGGCCTACCTGCTGGCGTCGACGACACACCTTTACGTTCTGGAAGAGGTGGAACTGAAATCTACGCGATGACAATTTGGGACACGACTGGCTCTGATGAGGCTACTACGCACAGACAAGATCGGGACCCGCCTGAGAGCGAGATGAGGGGGAGCTTGATAGTCGTCGTCGAATGCGACGGGCTGAACAGCGATGGTTTTTACAAAATTCTTGACGAACGCGAGCTCGGTCTGATCTGCCATCGTCGAGGAGGACAATACATAATATCAATGGCTGTGCACGTCCGTATACCCGTCACTCCTGTGACAGTTCCCATCCCTGTCACGCTCTTCAGTCCTCCTCGTCCACATCCAATTCATGGCCGTATGTACCTCTCTGCCAGCTCAGACCCATGCCTTACTGACCGTTGCATCCTATAGTCAGGTTTCGGTTACACCGGAGGTGCGCAGACACAGTCGCTTCCCTGAGCCTCCCTTGACACTACTCTAGGCCGTTCGCGGTGTTTCGCGTACTGGCAAGAATTCCAAAAAGTAACCCCAGGCATCTCGTCTCGTTGGCTATACTAATGGACATGCTGTAGTGCTATGCTCAAGCAGATGCACCGCAGGAGTGCAAGCTACAAGCTGAAGACTACCTAGAGTGTCTGCACCACAGGAAAGAGGTACGTCTGTCCCCGGATGTGCCTTGATCTGTGAGGAACGTGGAATCTAGATTGCACGTGCCAATGCTGTCAAGGCAGAGTTCATCAAGCAGGCAGAACACCAAGCGAAAGAAGGGCGCAAAGCGGCGGATGTCCTGGCGGAGGGCGTGATTGTCGGTGTGGGGTTGATACAAAGGGAGGATAAGTAGAAACTGAATAGATACATTATAAATTGGAACATACGAGAACGACTCTCTGCACAGCCACTGGGTTGCGATTTGTCAGCGGCCAAACAGATTCCAAACATCCTAAATAGCCACAACCCCCCGACTAGCTTGACTCTGCCTTCCACCATCACTCTCCCAGCGATTCTGCCCATAACCAACTCTGTACGCAGTTTCTCTTCTCCCTGTGATCCATGGCTAACCCGCGCCTTTTCATTTCATTTCATCTGCTCCCCCTACCTCGCCCGATGCACTCACCCATTCATCCCTGCCATTGATCGTGTGCGATGACACTCGATCTCTTCATGATTCACGTCGCACCGCTCGCACAGACTCGCCAGCATCTTCATATTTCACTGCTATGGCCCTTAAGCGCATTAACAAGGTAGAAATCCCCCTCTCAAGCATTATCTTCGCTTTGGCGCCACACCACAAACTAACGAGCAACTCTTGTCTCAGGAATTGATTGACCTCGGACGTGACCCACCCTCGTCTTGCAGCGCTGGTCCTACAGGCGATAACATGTTCCAATGGCAGGCGACGATAATGGGCCCGGTACGTAGATGCATGTTACGAAATGCAACCATGTGTGACTCAGCATGGGTTCAGGGTGATTCACCGTATGCGGGCGGTGTTTTCTTCCTCTCGATCACTTTCCCCACAGACTATCCATTCAAACCACCCAAAGTCAGCTTTACGACCAAGATCTACCACCCCAACATCAATGCCAATGGCTCCATTTGTCTCGACATCCTTAGAGACCAATGGTCGCCCGCATTGACCATTTCGAAAGGTTGGTTTCTCGCCTTGTATCGAATATCTCGGATAACATCTTTTCTAGTATTACTTTCGATCTGCTCAATGCTTACGGATCCTAATCCCGATGACCCACTGGTGCACGATATCGCACATCTGTACAAGACAGATCGCCCCCGGTACGAAGCAACCGCCAGGGAGTGGACAAGGAAGTATGTACTTCCCATTCCACTTTTAAATCGTTCTCTGATTTGCTGTGAATTAGGTATGCTATGTAGTGCGATCACGGCCCCCTTGCAATTCCCCCAGCCGCACACATGAGTTGTATTGGATGGCTGTATGAAAGTGTATCAATGTCTTGCCTCATTGCATGTTTTCATGTTCTAGTATTACCCTCCCCGACTCCTGTTTCGTTGTGGCATCGAATTTCAATGACTGTTCATAATCCTGCCCGACCCTCCTGAGCGTCTAGCTTTCTGACAAAGCCAACGAACAGCCGTCGCGTATTGTTTCACATTCATCTTTGTGATATCGGCGAATCGGAGCGGAAGACGATCGCTTCCGCTCTTACTGTTATGGCACGTCCGTTGAGCTGTACCATTGAAGCCTCGTCATTCATGAGTCTACATTCTGATGGCATATTATTAGTGGTGAAACCTTTCCAGGACGCCTTGATGCCCTTGAGATCTTGAGACCCGTGCGGACCTTGACGCCACCGCAACAGCAACGCGAGCTACATTCTTCATGCACATGTCCTCCCCAGATAACGCGTCGCTTGTTGACAAACATTCCCCTATTGTACACCGACGCATTGTCCTCTCTTGATTCCGTCCCCGCCTCTCTCAAACCGCTGCTGCACCTTGGCGTGGTCCGACGCAACGTCGTGTGTGCTCTTTGATCATAATGATACAGTCTTCAGAGTACGTCGCCCATATGTAAAATAAGATGCAGCACACATGCACATGGCCGGATGGTCATCCGAAACAGGTGGAACTTTGACGAGCAATGTGCGGTGCCAACTTTCGGAACGATCCCGAATCCAATGCACCTTCCATATTTGGAGCACTCCCCTATCATCCTGGACCCGAAGTAGACCCTACGCTCGTCACGTTGTCCTTGAATCCCACCATACTCGATCGTAGCGTCGTCGGACCTAGTAACTCTTCGTGACTGACCTTCTTTCCGGACACTGGAGTACACGATGGGCGTTATAACATCGCCCTCGTCGAGAGTGGCAGATCCATCCGACGGTGGTTGCGGCTGTCCTCGATAGACGGTTCGTTCCGCGAACGGGCTCGTTACTGACCGCCCCCCAATAGCTCACGGACCATGATCCACGACGGGGTCCGTTATTCCTGGGCACCTCTCGACCGATTCTTGCATGTCCCCCCCTTTCTCGCCAGCTGCCATTCGCTCCGGGCCTGTCGGAATGGTTGGCTCGCATTACGAGAAGGTACGACGTTGTGGTGCTCGAGCTGACCCCTCGTGGGATCGCGCTTGGTCTCATGATCATAGATACTGCCATCCTGGCAACTGTATTCCTACAATGTGGTAAGAACATTGATTAGATCGGTACACTTAATATTTAGTAATTTAGACCATCTAGATCCCTCTCCCACGGTTATCTAATATCAATGCTTTGTGATATCGCTTGTTGTAACTCCATCTAGTATCATTAGATCCTGCGAGCGTGGACGACCTCCCACAATGAGCTGTCATATCAAGTTGTTTGGTTCCGTGAAATGTGATTTAAATAACGGTAATAACAAATCCACGCTGCCTAGACACAATTGAGCGTCACGACACCTGAATGGACCGCATGAACCGTTCGAGCGCCGTCATCTGAATATGCCGCAATTTCGTCGCCTCGTCCAACCCCGTTAGCCGGACTTGTGATTGTGCCTGCATCCATACATGCGACGAAAGATTATCGTCGGAATAAATTTAAAAAAATTAAAAGACGGAGAGGACGAAAAACGTACGAGCGCAAGCGGCTTCACCTGATCCAACAGCGCCGTCAATCCCGACATCATCTCCGCCAACGCGACCTTGTGTCTCGAATCGCTCTGCAAGTACAGCAGATCCGGAAGGATCCCCATCAATTTCGGTGTTGCGCGCACGAGGGTCTCGAATTCAGTTTCTTCCACCGCATCGGGTACGGCAGCATCAGCGAGGGACGCGTGGAGTTCGGGGAGGCGTGTCATGGCGTGGGCGTAGTCCAGATAGGCCTGATAGCGAGAGTGAGAAAGTGCACCGGAGGGAGGAAGAGAGACGGACGTGCCTTGCCTTTGAGATGCCATCTATCGATAGATTGGCTGGCCATCCGCTCGAACAAGGACGTCAAGAGCTCAAAGTCTTGGCGGATCACGGCCTCCGGTGCTAGTTCGACCACCGCGAGGTCATGTGCAGATTGATACAGCCCCGCTGCCATGTATAGTTCATAGGCCTCAAAGACTTTGCCTTGGCTGACGGCATAGAGAGCCTGTCGCAGCGTATAAGAGACCGTGAAGATGTGGAATGTACAGAACATACATACCTTGGCATCGTTGACCCACGCGAGGGGAATCTTTAGACTCCCCAGAATACCGCTACACACCCACTCGTCTAGTTTATCAGCCGACCTATGGAGAATGTCTCTGATGGCTTTTTCTCGCCTAGCCGACACGAGGTTAGATCAGCGACACGACCGAGTCCGAGAGAACCTACCCTGCTGAACCCTCGATGTGGAGAAGCACGAAAATGGCTTCTTGGAGCATGCCAAGTTGCTCCAGTTGTTGCGCGTAGTAACTAGCCAGCAAGTCGGCACTTGGACTGTGGCCCTGACGTCCCGAAACGTCCTCGTCCATTTCTTCGACGTGTTCCGACTCGCCACGATCAAAGAGATCACGAACGCGCATACATCGTGACAGGATGATGTATACGTGCCAGGGGAAGGAGTAGTCAGCCGGTGACGGTCCGAACGAGAGCGGGGAGAGGATTTGTGAAAGCGAGCATGCCGGGTCAGCATACAGTCGAATGAGAGAGAATAGAGCGTCGGAGGGAGGCGATGGTACGTGAAACGCAAGTTTCTGTGAGGGAACGCCTTCCAGATAATGTGGTCGTGGAGGCGCGACCCGTGAGGATGATTCTCGCGCGGCGCGGTCATACGACTCGTATACTTGTGCTATAGACGCATCCATAGGCTCCACATACCAGAGATACATCCCAAATGTCCGCTTCCAGTCCAGCCCCTCGAGCGGATCAACGTCAGGACACCGTTCGAGGCTGCTTGCTTTTGATCCTTCCAGAACGTCTAGGCTACCAGCGAGTACAGAGTATATCTTTCTGATACTCACGCTGACATGAACATCTATTCTTTGTTCCCGCCACAGCTGTAGCTGTTCCCTGAGATCTTCCCTGAATTCAAAATCACCCGAAGCCTGAGAGATAAGTGTCGCGAGTTTGATGGATCCGCAATCCATGGCAGTATCGCATGCCTTGTCAATCTGGTATCCGGAAAGAAGGGAGAATATGAGAGCGGCGGGGTCGGTGGATGATTGCTTTTTAAGGTCGGCGTCGACCAATGAGGTAACAACGTCTCCTAGCCACTCGGAGAGCGCTGCCTTGCGTCGGATAGATGAAATGCGATTTCGGACATCGACTGTCACGTCCTGGCCCAGATGAAGATCCATGCTGTCGAATAAGGCATGACCAAGGCGGAAAAGTGACGCTTCATACGAATTGTCGGTTTTGGGATACAAGGACGTGAAGGACGAAAAGGAGAGCTCCGAGGCCGGGTCAGCAAATGGGATCCCGTCCTCATCTTTCACGATAGGTGTTTTTGACAGGTGGTGTTGCAGCAATCGGGAAAGTCTATTGCGGGTGTCTTCTACAGGTTCAGAGAAGAACGGAACGCGTGTTTTTGTGACAACCGGTGAGTTGGCAGATGTTTGACTACCCACAACGGAATAAGTGGTCTGTCTCAAAGGAACGAAACTATACCTACACCTGACTCGAAGGCCCACATAATTGGCCTAAATGAACCAGATTGCCACCGGAACTCCATCCAACACGGAAGGAGCGCCCTAATGCAAGACCTGCATCAGCTAATGCACCTTCGTTCCCAGCTACAGCCGAGGCAGATATGTCGACGCGTGCATACTTGCGGGATGGTCGGTAAACAGGAGGATCAATGTCGTAAGCGAACGAAACCCTCTAGAAGCGGTTGTGAGGGATAAAGCAGTGGGACAACGAGCCACAAACCTCTTGGGAATCCAATCGACCATCGCCAACAGAGTCACGACTATGTTTGCGGCTCACAGCGGGTGATAGTTTGAAACGTGGCCGTATGGGCTGATTCATGGCTTGAAGCGCCGCCGCTTCCTCCGGCATACGGAACAACGACGTCTGCATGACGTGCATCTTTTGCGCGTCCATCCCAGCGCGTCCTTTCCATGATGCGACAGTGGCACCTCGTCGGCGTGCATCTTCGGAGTCGGACTCCGACGAACTCGAGGACCCGGATCGACTTCGAGTATGCTCGTATTGAATTTCGCCGTCCGAGTCTTCTACCAGAGCATGGTTACGCGTGGCGAGTTTTTCGACAACGAGGTCGTCCTCGTCCATGTCGGACGTGTCTTCTGATTCGTCCTCTTCCTCCTCGTCATCCACTTCTATGTCCTCTTCCTCTTCCGAACTAGAGCTTGTCGAGTCCTGGTCCATGTCGACTGACTTGGTTGGCGAACCAGGGAACTGTTTGTGTGCATCTTGGGACGTGTGGGATATTTGCTCGTCGTCGCTGCTGTCGCTGGTGAGGGCACTGAATCGCGCCATGATGCAAGAGGACCGACAAACAATACACGAGACTCAAATCTCACACCAACCAAACAAGCAAATACACATTCAATTGTTCGTTTGCTCTACTAGTCTTACAAGTACAACATGCGTCATTTGCTACCTTCAAAAATGTCGGCTGACTTGACTTCAACCCATTCATTGACCCACATATATCTTGAGAACGTCACATAGAGATGGCGGAACCATACCAGCTGAGACGCGTGCTTTCGCATCGCTCGGACAGCTGTCATATAC
>JBBPTM010000005.1:0-12870 GCA_038094115.1 Boletus loyita | reverse complement strand
CCTGTTTTGGCACGCTTAGTCATCACGCTTCCAATCTTCACCGCTTGATAGACTACTGACCCATTACTCCTCCCATGCCCGGCTGGCATACACGTGCCCAGCACACCGCAGTCCTTTCCTACCACCCACCACCATGTTCTTCTAGTCGACCTGTTGACGGTCTCCTCCCACTCTTTCCTCTTCTTTCCCCGCTCGTTTTCCTTATCTAGGATTCCGGCGCGATGTGCCCGAAGATGGCTTCTGCCATCATCAAATGGCAAGTACCCCTTCACAATATTCTCGCTCGTTTTTCACCTATAAACCCGACGTGCTCATCTTGCAGGTTCCCACCCGTCCCCTGACCCCGCTCTTTCATGCCTATTTATTCGACCTGGTGGGCTGGAGATGGCGACAAAGTGAGTATGTGTTATGATTTTGTTTTATCTATTCTAACAGTCTATAGAACATGTCCTCAATGTGGCCATCGCACGAAATCGCTCACCACCCACGTTCGGATACACCACCAACAAGAACTGCATATCAACTACTTCGGTATGTTTTTTTCCTTCGTTGAACTGCTTCTTTTTATCACTAACTGATCTGTTTTTTACATTACAGGTTCTGATATTACGCTAGAACGCCAGCCCGACTCACTATTCCATTGCCAATGCGGCAAATTCACAAATCGCAACCCAGATGAAGTCAGGAGGCACATAGTTCAAGAGTGCGACCCGTCTTCGCCTTCCTCCCTTGACAACAACAACAACGAGGCAGAGGACGACGACAACCACACCCCCAGCCTCAGCTTTTTCAACACCATATTGGCACCTGTCAATCCATCATCGTCACCCACCGTCCTCTCCCAGCCGCGTCCACAAGCGATTGCCCATGTTCCCTCGTCGCCACACTCAGTTCACCCTGATCATCACGAATCCGTCAATCCGTCCACTGTCCTCTCTCAGTCACATCAAGAAGTTATCCCCAATGTTCTGTCCTCTCAACATATCGCTACACTATCTACGTTTGGCCTAATGGTTGACTTCACCTACGGCCTAATCATCTGTTCGCAGTGTTCGCAAGCAGTTCTGTCCCAGCACATTCGTTCACACCTCGTCTCGCAGCATTCGCTCCATTGTCCCCCTTCTTCCTGTTTCGACACTATTCCACGAACTTGATATCGCTGAGCCCTGTTTGCTACCCACGTCATCCATCATTACCCTGATCCATGGCCTGCCTGTCGAGCCGGGCTTCGCATGTTCCCATCTTTCTTGCCATCTCGTTTTCTCATCCCTTCAATCGTATCAGTGACACGCGCAAACCGAGCACAACACCTCCGTCGCCAAACCTCTGGACTGTTCCATCCAGAAGGTTTACGGTTTCAGAGGTTCCATGATCATTCTTCATGTTGATCCCGCCCGCACAGTCGTTCAACCGCATTGCACTCTTGCACACTACCTCGCTCTCATGCGCCCTGCTGAAAACCCCTCACTCATGCCGCTCAATCCCACTGACGATGCACGCAAATTATCCAGCTTTCTTTACGCCGCAAAATGGCGCAACGTCGTCCGTGGATATAACACCGCCAATCTCCAGCAATTCGTAGCGCTACCTCTACAGCGCGATCCATTGTTCCCAGTCGTTCAAACCGTGAGGGAGCTGTTTGGTTTAATGTGTGAGATCATCGGCGACATGGACGTCCTCACACGTCGTCATATTCATACGCCCAAAGGGTAAGTTTTATTTTTGTCGTCGAGTACGCTGTACAGATACGGACGCACTCGAGAATCGCCCTTTCGGTCGCCCCCAAACGGATGGATATATGCTTCGATGCGCAAACCACTGGACTCAATATATGTGCTCGCTACTACACTCCCTTGACCACCCCACCTTTCATCTCCACTTGTCACCGCACCAGTACACCCTTTGCAAGAACCTCCAGCAAGCACTCATTGACGGCGCCAACCTCCACGACCATGTCCTCCACCTTTCATTCGCTATGCTCTCTGCCTACGACTCCGACATCGAGAGGGACGGCTCATTGTGTCCGTTGACACGTTTTGTCGTCTTTTTCCATATTCACGAGGATGGTACTTTCGATCCTCCCAGTTCCATCTCGCCGAACCTCGCATCGTTCTTATTTTCCATTCGTGCAATTTCCATCTTACATGCTCACTCGCGTCTCGAATCCGATCAAACATTAACGTTCCTCAGGCAAGTAATCCGCATCAGCTCTCTGGGGTATCCTCAACATCAAGTCGATCCTCCCGATCTCGTCTGTCTGTACCAAGAACGTCCCGCTAAGGTGGTCGGAAAGCGTGAGGTGCGCAAGGATTCGGTAGGTGCCATCTCTTTCGGTGACGAGCACCAGCGTGCCGTTGATAGGCTCTCGGCACACCACGACATCCTGAAGTGCGATGTCGATTGGAAGAACGGCCCAGGTGTAGAGGTCATACAGCAGCGGAGGCACCGGCGCGCTCCCCTGGTAGAAAGGTATCGCTACGATCACGAGTCTCGCCATCGCACGTTGTGCTGCTGGAACCTGTTCGACCGATAGCTTGGCCACGTCTTGCACCGCCCAGAACATCATACCACGCGGCTCGGAAATGACGCTGTAGATGGCCTCTTCCGCAAAAACGCGCAGCGTTGCATCAAGGTCGTCGTCCAAAGCGAGGCTTTCTGTGATCCGTGTTCGGTTGATTTTCTTCATCCCCTGGGTTGCGTCGTCTGCTGGATGATTCCAGCGCGTAGGAAGGCCGATCTTGTGGAGAGAATTCATCAGGTGCGTGATGGTGTCGGCTCTTCCTGTGAAGATCGGTGCTCCAGGGAACTCGGCCTAGTTCGTTGCGTTGCATTGTTAGTGCTCCTTGGCATACACCCGGAAATGCATTTGGGTAGTCCTGTGGCTTGGCGTCGACGAACGTCCAGGATGGTCATCGAGTTCGAGGAGTCACTGAACTGCGCTGTCGAAAAATCAGAGACATGGAGAGGAAAGTACGGAGGCGTGAGTGGGAAGTCTCAATCGATGCGTTGAGGTGTAGTTTAGCCTACTCGTTGCGGTATACAAATATAGAATTTCTCTCCCTCTCCTTTTGCTCAATGGTCCGTGTCTACGCGTCAGTATGTAGGTCCACGTCCAACTTGCGCTGTAGTCGTTTTCGGTTCCACCACATGGGACCAAAGCGATCCTAGAGTCTCTACGATCTCAGATGCCTAGTACGACCATCATAGCTTCGCCGCAGGCACTGCCCTACTCCCATTTCGTCCCTCACCCCAGGGCTCCCCCAAGTACCACCTCACCGCCTCCCTAAACTCGCCCAACCACTCCTTCACGACCGCACTGCCAAACACACTCGTCATAGAACACAAAGAACTGCAGTTGCCCCTGCACGGACCACGACCCGAGATACAGCTCCGCCGGACGCAAATGCATGTGCGTCCGCCAATACGCCACGTGCAATCGTGGGGTCTCACATTCCTGCACAACCTCATCCGGGACGGGACGGACGGCGTATCCGGCACGGTGGGGATGGTCCAGCTGTGAGAGAGGCGAGAGGGGGTGTCTTGCCGGAAGTGGGTAGTCGAGCGGCATCATCGCGTCCATCTGCGCATACCTCATCGTCAGCCCCCCTCTCCCCTTTGTTCTCAAGATAGGACCTGACGGTAGCATCAACAACGATCTCAAAGCCTACTCCTTTGGATTTGGACGGCGAACATGCGTCGGATCGAACCTCGCCCTCCGGTAAGCCTATTCTTCGACCATCTCGCCTGTCGCCACGTCGACGCGATACACGCTCTATACGTATATGTGCACCGGCGTCGGACGATCGCGATACCTTGTCGTATTCGCGACTCAGTACTCATGCTCCACACTCTTCACTTTTCGCAGATCGCTCTATATCGCCACGGCGACCGTCTTCTGGGCATTTAGGATCGCAGAAGATGCCAAACGGCCAATCGACGATACGGCGTTTGTACCCAGGATCGTGTCGCATCAAAAGCCGTTTAGTTTGGCGTTTGAGTCGAGGATGGATGTGGCGCATTTGTGTGAGGTCATGGAGTCCTTCGGGAAGGCGGGTTGAGGTCCAAATTTGGGCGGGGCGCTGATGGTCTGGGCATACATAGTCGTACGTATGAATCGGGGTATCGAGGTTGTTTGCGCCGAGGGGCGGAGGTCGAGCGTTCAATTTGTTCTTGTCTTTTAGATCCTTGTTTATTAACCTATTTGGCTCTCGGAGCCTCTCGCTAGCCTTCGAATCACGCTGTGCAATACCACTGAAATATTTGTCGCGCTGAGCTTCGACTCTTTCATTGAGTCCGAGCACCATGTGCGACCAGGATGAGACCAGCTCGGGGGTTGAACACGATGGCAAATGGGGCCGGCCAACGTTAACCCTTGCGAGTCCATATCACCGCTACTTGGCTTGTGTTGTTTATAGACTTTCCTTCGAACAGAGTGCTGCGTGGAGTATGAATTCAAGATACTCATACATAGCACCGGAACTAAGTATCCGCAGAAGCTCCGAGGGCTTACATTCGATCAGCCCAGTATCCAAACAGTAATTACTGCTCCTGTCAGTATGGACATCAACATAACAACAAAACACCATCATCTTTCATCCATTGATGGCGGGACTCGATCAACCCAAGGACGCCGTGAGCGCTAGGAGGGATTGTCTGAAGCTCTGCTCGCACGGGCATTCTCTCCGACCTGATTCGCATGCACATGTCCCAGCTGAGGTCCGTTTTGGAGCTTTAGTCTAGTCACTAGTAGACAGAAATTTTGTCCCACTCAATGTCACAACCGACACTGATCCCAACGACCGAGATTGATTTTTAATTGTTCCGGCGATTATCAACGATCACCTAGATACTCATTAACAACGACTCGACTTTTTGTAGTGTCGAACTCAATGCCGTGCCGCTGAAATGGTGATTGTTGCCCAAGGTTCGAGCGGAACGTGCTCGACTCGCGAGCTGTTCGCAACGGTTGTCTGCAGCATGAGAGGTATGTATGCTGTTCTCTTCTCGTCTCGCTCGCTCACGTCTATTCTTCACTCTTTTAGGGTCTCTATTCGACCGACGACCGTGTGTAAAGCCAAATGTCTCGCCGTCCTCTCCAAGACTACACCCCGTCAGTGCTCGCCCCATCACGATCGTGCCACAACAAGTCTTGTCACATCTCCCGCTCAAAAAAATGACGAATCTGGTTTACAACGGCGGTCTGTAGGGTTACAGGTGAGTATCCCATCTTTCGCTCTCTCGCTCGCTCACTGACACCCGTTTTTTTGAGGGGACATTGTCGCACAAGGTTAGAGCGATGGGCTGTTCGCAACGATGGTCTCCAGCGCCAGAGGTAGGTACGCCGTCACTCTCATCCTGTCTTGTTCGCTCGCTGACGCCTGTTTTTCGCTCTTTTAAAGTCTCTATTTGAACGTGTCGCAAATCGGCCAAGATCTCGCCACCCTCTCCCTCGTCCCATCATGATCGTGCAGCGTCAAGTCCTGTTCCAATTCACACTCAAAACAACAACGTATCGGATTCACAAGTGATCAGGAGCGTGGCAGGTAAGTAACCCATCTCTCGCTCTCTGGCTCATTCACTAACACTTGTTATTATTCTCGAACGACGGCCGCTTCAGGACCCTCTCCTCGATACCCCCCCAAAAAAAATCAATCCGACAACTAACAACGGGTAAACATCCCCGTTGCCATTTGTTTCGCTTGCTCGCTCACGCTCGTTTTTGAGGCCTCGCTTTCAGCGATCATCCCCAACGGATCCACTCGCCCATCCCCGCGGTGCATTCCATTTAGCCCCAACAGATCTGCTCGTACTACCCCCAGCGTATCCGTTGCAAGAGCTATATAAACCCGTCTTCAGACAACCCTAACATATCTCCTCAGCCCTCGTTCGTTAACTCGCCCACCACCACAGTGCACGCTGATATTCCTCAATGCCCCCGATAGCCCACCGCCGCAGTCATCCAATCCCAGCGGTTCCACTTGTATGCCACTCGGGCCCATGTCGCTGGCGACGAATCCATTTATGCCGATACCGACGCTTCGGCTGGCTTCCGGAAGCGCAAATGTCTAACTGATGACCAGCCCTTGCTTCGGTTCCCCTCCCTGTTCTCCAACGACTTCAGTCCATCCGCCCTCCTCTCTGTGCAGCCTTCCCTTTCCAGTGCCATGAATTATAGAGAGGACGTCACCAGGACTTTTTCCCATGGCCTCAGCATCCTCCGTCCTACTATCGAACTTCCGCTAGATGAAATCCTCAGCAACGTTGATCCTATAGATGACTACCTCTCTTCCTGTCTCGTAGGGCAAAATGAATCCACTCTTCCTACTGATTCCAACATCATGATGCAAGAGTCCTTTGGATCTGGTTCGTCTCGCTCGGCGTCCCAATCTTCTCGCCGTGACAATGAATCAAACGCGGCCACACTTTCCTTTCCTCAACCTACCAAGGAAAGCTCTCACCAAACTATCTCCCCAGCCAAGCTTGGCCCTAGCGCGGGAACCAGGGGCAATGCCCCTAGCAGTCGTCCCAGCCTCACGGTAAAGACTCAGAATGCTCCCAGCACACGATCGTCTGGCCCTGGTGCCACTGCCACTAGCGTCAACCCTGCAGTTCTACGCACCAATGGCAATTCCGCTCCTGGAGGGGTGAAGGCTGAGTGCTCAAACTGTGGTGCCACTCTTACTCCTCTGGCGCCGTGGTCTCAACGACGAGCTGAATTGTAATGCATGCGGCTCGTACTGCAAGCTGGTAAGTAATTTACGGTGACACATACGACAAGAAAATCCATGGTCTTCGTAGCACAAGCGCCCACGCCCAAAGAGTATGCGCGTCAATCATGGCGAGGCCCGCACTCAAGTGGTTGACGTCATCGGTGGGTTCCCTCGGTACATGCGGCACACCACTCAACTCAGTGGGGCCGTCGACACAGCTCAATGCTACAACTGCCACACCACCGCGACGCCGCTCTGGAGGAAGGATGACGAGGGTAAGACAGTTTGCAATGCATAAGTTTTCACCTCCGTGGTCCCTTTGCGTGATGACTCATGTTACGGTGGGCATCTGACATTAGATGCGACTTATAGTGAGTAACGCACTCTTGTCAGACATTCAATCGCTGAGCACGTTCTATCACAGTTATAAATTGCATGGGTCAGCAAGACCGATTTCTATGAAATCAGACGTCATTCGCAGACGTTCACGTCATGACGCTCAGTGCCCAGGCTCGGACTCTGAAACTCCATCTGCGAGCCCAGGTGCAAGTCGCCGGACTTCACCCACTGCGGAACCCTTCCCAACCCTGGCACCAGACTCGACCAGTCAACCTACATATGAATACAACGAGGAAACGACGACTCAGAGCACATCATCCGAGCTCCTGGGAGCGCTTGGGCCCGACGCGCAGAGCACTGGCTATAATAATCAGTCAAACTACGCGAATATCTTCAACCCCTTCCCTGGTCCCTATCATCCCGACTATCTGAATCAAAATTTCCAGACACCATCCGATGCACTTCCGTTCTCGAACGTTGAGACCTTGGAGACAGAGGTCATCAATAATGAGTAGAGGATGAAGAAGCGCCGTCGCATGAGCACGGACTCGCCGTCCGAGCCCCCGTCTTCCGCCGTTTCATTTTCCTCCTACGCAGATTTGTACTCGGGCCATTCCTTCACCGTGTCCCACTCTCGCCGCTCTTTGATGGATTTTCCCTTCTTCTCTTCATACAGTGTCTTCCGTGGCTCTGGTAACGCATTCTGGCACCCCCAACGCTCGCCGCCGACTGGTCTCCTCAACTGGTCTACCCTCCGATACTACCAGCTGAAGATTCGCCGATGGACTTCTTCCACCCCCCGATGCTCCCGCAGGACGAGGATAACTTCTTCGCCACCTACCTCCACCCTCTCATATTACTGCCTGCGGAAGACTCGATTGCTCAACACCAACACCAACATCAGAACTAGCAGAGTTATACTTCCTCTGCGCAAGCCGAGTTTTATGATTCTGCTATGCAACGCTTTTAATGGACATGACACCACTTCCGTGCACTCTTTGTATCCTCAGGCTCCTACGCGGGTTTTCCATCCTCCTTTACTTTTCCTACACCTATCCTCCCTTGCTCAATACGTAGATTACTCCAAAAATCCGTCTGTCCATTCCATCGACAAATAAGCTGTATCGTTGCAGACCATGTCGCATTCTTTTTCTTCGTCACGACGCAGCTTACCCCCCTTTTCCCCCGCTCTCGTGTCTCCATCATCTCCTTCTCTCTCACCTGCCATATATATTTTTGGTTGCATAGCTACCTCCCTGAGATGGGTTGTTGTTCCCTGTACGACACGATTGTATCTGTTGTGTTACCTCTCGCGAAGGGCTGCGCGGTTCAAGCCCCCAAATAGGATTTATTTCACGCTCTTCGTATCCATTCGTGCGTTTGAGTGGCATCTCCTTTTTCCTCTCTGCAGTGACGGCGAGATGTTTCTGGGGGTGGAGCCGTCAAGTCATGAGCAAGGTGTTGTCGATCGAAATGATCAAGACGACGGGGGACGTAATGACGTCGGCCGCAGACGTGTAGGACGAGGCGACGAGGGGCGACGGCAAGTGACGAGCGATGGAGGTGACGGCGTAAGCCGCGGATGGGCTTAGGGTTAGGGAGCGACCACGATAGGCGCGATAGGCGCGATCGTGTCGTGGTGGCGCCGTTAGTGGCAGCCGGTGATGTCGCCAAGAGAGAGGGTGCGAGGCATCGAGAGGCGTCGACGATCGATCGGAGCGTGGTGGCGCCATCTGGCAGCTGGGATGTCGCCGATTGCATCGTCATGGGATGCGAGATGCTCGGTGGCATCGTGATGGCGCCGTCCTAGGGTGGTCGATGTCGACCATAAATGTGAAGGGCGACGGGGGCGACGGCGATCGGCGAGCGCAGCGAACATTTGTTCGCGCTCATTGTGAACTTGGATGGAAGGGGTGGGGTGGTCATCGACGTCGAGAACGACGGTGTCGACCGTAGGCAAGGAGGTGGTGGCGACGATGTCAGCCAGGGACGTGGCGATGGTGGTGCTGGCGTGGTCGCATTCGTCGTGCGCTGCGGGGATGAAAAAGGTCATGCCACCCATCAACGCGATATGCGTGATCGGGGCATGGGGGCGCCATGTGGCTGCTGGGGTGATCGGTGAGGGTGCGGGGACGACAGGAGTCGTCGTGCCACCGCGTGATGAGAATAGTGGTGCCACCGATCAACGCGATACGCGTGATCGGGGCGTGATGGCGCCAGGTGGCAGCCGAGCGCGTCGTCGAGGGGACGACAGGAACGACGGGCGTAAGGGCCACGATGTTCGTGAGTGAGAGGGCGCCGGGAGGTGGTCGACGTAGTGAGGGCATCGAGGTGGCAGCGAGGGCAGAGATGGTGTGGGCGTCGAGTGGCTGGGAGGCCGTACGACTCGTGAGGTGCGAATTGACGCATGAGGGTCGACTCGACGCGATAGTCGACCTCGTCGGCGATTTGTGATCGAGCCGACGGAGGTAGCGGCGACGGTGTCGCACGTAAGTCTCTGGTGCACAGGAGTGGCGTTGAGTCAAGAGTACGTGCCATCTCGATATTCGGTATGCTGCTGCTGTGGTCGGCCAGGGAGATGGCGCGTGCTCATATCGAGCGAATGCCTGTGTGATCGACATGGGGACAGCGTTCATGTCGCCGATCGGAGCAGGATGGATTGGAGCAGCGCCTAGGGGCGCACTGGAGACGAGGGGGCTGCGATCGAGTGATCGCGCTCGTTAGGGACAGGGAACAAGGGCAGTGGGGTCGAGATGGTTGTGCGAGGAGGCGTGGGTCGGTGTGAAAGGTGGAGGCGAGGGCGAGCGAGGCGACCTCGCCGTTCCTTCTCTTTCGTGCCTGCTCGATTTCCTCGCTTTCTCTCCTCCTCGCTACGGCCCTGCTGCCGATCATTCTGCCAGTTCGTGTTTCGGTTCGCGCTGCAACTTGTCGCTGCCACAAGGGGGTGCGAGCGTTTGCTGTGATACGAAGGTGGTTGCCACTGCCACAAGGGTGCAGGCGAGTACTGGAGCCCACATGGGAGATTTGAGTTCCGTGGGAGGTAAAAATCCCTGAACACAACGAGACATTAGTCGCCCTCAAGGCCTCACTCGGGAAGGAGCCTGCATCCAGCCCAGCCATGCTTTTTCAAAACCCTACACCACTGCCCGCAAACCCCTTTCCCCTAAGCACGTTTCACGTCGCATACAACCGATGCGTTGCCCTCGAAGCCGAAGCTGATGCAGCACCTGGCCTCAAGGCTCCCGACCACTGTCCCTGTCCCATCGTCTGTGCTCGCCTTCTCGGTCACTTGTTACGCTTGGCACCCACCGATAATCCTCAAGGACAACTTCAGCGGGAAATCGCCTCGGCTACGGACAACACAGTACTCATGGAGTTAGCCGGAGTATATCTAAGGGATTTCGTCCGTGCGTGTAAGTAACAGCCTATTCGTTGGTGCTGTCTGTTTGATCATTTTTTTCCGGTAGTCAAGCGTAGCAGCGGACCGACCCCAGCCCCGTCCCAGCATCCGTCTCGCCCATCGTTCGAGGATGCTCGTGAATATGCCATGGCTATGATGGAAGAGTGTCAATTAGATCACCGCGTCGCTCGTGCCGCTGTACGTTCTTATACAGTTCTAGTGACCTTCCCCGCTGATATCATGAATAGACAATGAAACGTGATGACTATCGTTGCATGATTACTGGCTGGAGGGATTGGCAACACGGCGGTTCCACAGACGTGGAAGCTGCGCACATCATTCCTGAAGCAACTAATAAAAAACTTGGCCAAGAGGATAAAAAGGGGCGTAGTGTGCAACGTCCCCCTTCCGTCAATTAACGACCCCGCTGCAGCTCCACTACTCCGCTGGGGTATGGACAATCCTATCGATGTTCACTGATATAAGCATCATCAAGGACTTGGCCGGCAACCGAATCCACCGTCTTGAGAACATCATATCAATGAACCATTACTGCCATCTTCTTTTTGATACCCTCCACCTGTGGCTCAAGCCTGTCGAGGTGTGTTTACTATCCCCATCTCCTCCTCGTGTCTTGAAATCGTTAATAGGGTATTCCACACACGTATGATGTGTGTGTAGCCAGAGAAGAACTGAAAGTGGATCAGAAAATTCCCGAACGCGTGACTTTGTCCACAACAACTACATACCCTCTTCCTCATCACGAGTACTTGGCCCTTCATGCACTCTGCTGTGAGGTCGCATGGATGTCCGGGGCTGCGGAGTATATCATGGACATTGATAGGAAGATGGACGATACGAAAGCCCTGGCCAATGACGGGTCGACCGCTGGCCTCTTGACGAGAGCGTTAGCGCTTGTTGAAGTCCACTGATTGGTGTCTATTTTGCAATTAGTGACAGTGCAGGTGATTTTTCGGGCAATGATACCGTCTGCCTCTAATTTGTTACACCATTCCGATGTCTCGTTTTCAAACTCAGCCGGATCACTATTATGAGCGTTCGTATGTTTCATTGTCAACCACTCACAATGCCACCAAAGAAAAGAAAGCTGTCCGATTTCTCGACTGACGACCGCACTACTATATTGTTGGCTTTGGCCATCTTGCAGAGTCGTTGACCGATGACGATTCAGATCTCCCATGGGGGCTTTGAGTAAATTTCTCCGATTATAGATACTTGAACATATTATTCCGCGGCTAACCAAGGGGATCTTTGTTATCGCTTGGCAGGAAGGAGGGTTTCAAAGAGTGTTCCCAATTGCGCACAGACACTTGAAGGCCCAAGTTGCGATTTGCTCACAGCGACTCGTCAGTCTTCCTTCAGGTTATAAGGTCCTATCGGGGGCAGGATACTCTATGATCTGTAACTGCCGTCGGGGCCGAGTACGCCCAGAGGGCCTTGTCTATGCAGTACCTGATGTGCGATGTCCCGGGCCGAGCCATCTCTCTCCATGTCTGCTACGACAGGCACAGATTGGGCACAGACCTGTCTATCCGTTTGCGAAGCGTCTCCTTGCGCACCAGCATGTCCAACGTGCATGGCGATTCAGTCGACTTCAAGCCTTGAGGTGTCTCAGGATACGGTGCAAATGTACAACCACGTCAAATGATACGTGACGTGGAGAAGGACGACGATCGGCTACCTACGTTCCCCCCGCAGTGTATGCACGAACTGGAGGATCCTTCGTATATTCCAGCACTTGCAGGACCCTCTTCATCCTTCGATCCATCTGTGTCACACATGCGTGTTTCCGAGGATGGCGATGCGGACAACCAGGACAACGATGACCTCTACACACCCCCAACCCCAACCCCCTGATGTGCCCGTCTCACCGGATGGATGGACCCCGTTCAGGACCACCGTCTCAATTGCAACCATACAAACCCACACGCACGAACGAGCTCCCCAAGTCGACCTCGCATCTGCAAACAGGGGTGTCCCCTCGCCCACGTCCGGGTTTGGGTAAATCACACATACCGTGTCATGCGTCGCTATCGCCATCCCCGTCCCACCTCCATCCCCACCCGCCTCATCAAAATACCAACTTCCCCGCGTGCCTTCGAGTCCCCCACCCTCTCCACCCTCACCCACCACACACTCGGATCCACCGTTTGACATCTCGACGCTCAACAACACAAGTACGCCAGCGAAACCCCGTCCATCACACCAACCCCAGTTCCAAACGACGCCACTCTACTAGATCGAGACCGAAACGCATGTTGGGGTGGGCAGAAGTAAAAGCGGGGGAAGCATAAGGACAGGGACAGGACGCCTCCGACCCCATCGTCGTGACTGCTCTCCCTACTACACACCTTCCTCGCCCTCGTTTTCGATGCCCATGAGCTTATGCAGCAGTGGCGC
>JBBPTM010000004.1:0-14335 GCA_038094115.1 Boletus loyita | reverse complement strand
CTGGACACCATCATCCCAGGTCACACCTCTACCACCTCATATGCACACAGTTGCAGCCACTCTCTCCATGCACACACAACCGAGCATGCCCCTGCACCAATTCATATGCAGGCATACTGCTCTGTGCATCCCTGCCCCATTGCACAAACACAGTGCCCCCACCCCTCTCAACCACATCCCCTTCCCACACACACACACGTGCGCACTCCCAAGGACTCGCCTTATCAGGATGGTCTCAAGAATGGGTTTTCGCTGTTTGCACTATCACTTCCCAAGGATCTGTACCTCAATTTCAAGCACTGCAATAAGTAGGCCTTGAAGGTGCAGGTGGGATATGGGCACATTTTTCTTCATTTTTTTTTACTTAGAGCATGATATTTGATGTCGCTGCGAACCATTGAGCACCATCCCCTTGTAGTAACTATCATGTAGTTTAAAAAAAGAGAATGAATACATAGTACTTGCTGCTGTTCCTAGGATGGATTTGTGGTCAGCTCCTTGTGTGACCTATCTTTATTTCCCTTGCCCAGGAACCATCAGGGTGCAGCAATTGATAGCATCCACCATGCCATATACATCATCGACAGCCATTGTGGTAGCAGTGGGAACAGAATTTCAATCAAAAATGGCTCAAAGGTGTGGTGGAAAGCCCTGTCTACATCACCCTTGGCAACCAGGTTTTGGGAGAGTCTTGCGTCTAGTTGTGCTATTACATATCCTCCCTCATGCATGCTGTCTCCCACACGATCGCCCCTTCACTGTCCTTTCACACGCCACGTCTGACTCGCATCTAACGCTGTCTCCACCATGCAACAAGGTCAAAATCTCACTGAGCGCTACTGCAGACTTGAAAACACTGCCTGAGCCACACAAGGCTCTGCGAGTGCAGCTGGGCTTCAATCTGATGAACCCATTCCCACTTTGACCCCCACAACCCCCGACACCATTGCTGGTTTCATTATACTGAAAGAGCCCTGTATGCCTGTGGATGATGGTATGTATGTTGGGCATTTGCATTCCCCTTTCACTTTAATTCTTTGGATCGCTGATGGATCGTCTTATAGAGTGCTGCATGTCTGGATGTGCTATCTGCGTGTATGACTTGTATGAAGAGGAGCTTGCTGCATACAAGAACTCTGTGGTGACACTTCATGCCGCCCTCTCTGCATTACATATATCCGACACCCAATGGCCCGCCCACATCCACACTACCCATATGTCTCCCATGGCCACAGCCACAATGACAGAGAAATCCAAGGGTGCTGCCCTCGATGTGTTTGAAGAAATGTAATGTACACTCAAGGAGAAATGGGACAAGCGAGCAGCAGTCGAAGCTGAGAGTTTGTCCTAACCCTCTCTCAAGTTGGTTGGCACTGATTGTGAGGCAATGTGTTGGCGGGGGTGGGGCTGAATCTGTATGGAGTGTATGAGGGCATTAAATAGATTATATTTCACAATGGTAGATCTCTGGATTGCGGGTGAGTCAATGGTCAGAAATTGATGGGCTATTTCCATGTCAGACTCTTCACCATCCACTTTCCTGGACTATGGAACAACCTGATAGTAATGGCTTACAACAAGAACATCGTCCCCGCCATCACCAGGGCGGTAGAGGGTCCTGGAGAGGCCGACAACGACCAGCGCGGGGCTCTGGCACTAATCTCGGGTCGCAACAGTCGGTGATTCCAACCGATGAACGAGCTGCTTCGAATACACATCATTCCAGTCATCCTCCCAATGCCCAACAAGACACCGCACAAGTCGAGCAGCCGTCTAGAAGACCCCAACACCGCCCACCTCGATCTGAGCAATCCACCGATGAGCCAGCACCATCCACCGCACCATCCTGCCCACCCCGCCCATCTCGTCATGGTAAATTCAAGGCGACGCTCACAGAGGCGTCACAGGCACAGACGTTTGCTGCACTGCAGCACGAGCCCCCTTCCGCTGAGAAACCCGCGCCGAAGTCATGACGAGCGCGAGAGCCGCCTGGCGACGACCTCACCTCAACGCTCACCCACACCCTGCACACACCCCCCTTCCCCAACTGCCCAATCTGTTTCAACCCCATCCGGCCTGAACACCCGACGTGGTCGTGTTCCCCACCTACCAACACAGAGGGTGATGACAAGGATGCAGAGGCGTCCCACTGTTGTTGGAACACGTTTCATCTCAAGTGTATACGTGCTTGGGCGGAAAAGAGCGTCAAGGATCTTGAGGAAGCATGGCAGGCGAGGGGCGAGTCACGGCCCGGGGAATGGCGCTGCCCGGGGTGTCGAGCAACACGCCAGACGGTGCTGCATACCTACATGTACACAGGTCACCTTGGTTATCTCTTACAAGTCATTGATCGTTATGGGGGGTTTTTCGACAGGTGCTTTTGTCTTCGGATGCGTCACCCGGCGCCGCCCTGCATCACTACACCGCACTTGTGCGCACAACCCTGTTCCTGCCCGTGCCTGGCGTGCAGACACACCTACCCTTATGACTTCCCGTTTCCGCCCCCGGAAACGACCCGCGGCGGGACGGTGCCAGGGGGTCCGCCCTCGGCGGGACGGTGTCTGGGGGGTCCGCTCCCTCTGCCATCTGGCCGCCCTGACGGCGGGACGGTGCCAGGAGGCCGACCAAATTGGCGGGATGGTGTCGGGGGTCCCCCTTGCCCTGCCTTCGCCTTTCCGCCCCCCAGAACCGACCCGCGGCGGGACGGTGTCGGGGGGGTCCGCTCCCTCCACCATCTTTCCGCCCTGACGGCGGGACGGTGTCGGGGGTCCCCCTTGCCCTGCCTTCGCCTTTCCGCCCCCTGGAACCGACCTGCGGCGGGACGGTGTCAGGGGGGTCTGCTCCCTCCACCATCTTTCTGCCCTGATGGCGGGACGGTGCCAGGAGGCTAACCAAATCCGTGGGACGGTGTTGGGGGTCCCCCTTGCCCTGCCTTCACCTTTCTGCCCCCCGGAACCGACCCGCGGCGGGACGGTGTCGGGGGGGTCCGCTCCCTCCACCATCTTTCCACCCTGATGGCGGGACGGTGTCAGGGGGGTCCACTCCCTCTGCCATCTTTCCGCCCTGACGGCGGGACGGTGCCAGGAGGCCAACCAAATCCGCGGGACGGTGTCAGGGGTCCCCCTTGCCCTGCCTTCACCTTTCCGCCCCTGGAAACCACCCCCGGCGGGACGGTGCCAGAAGCCCAACCAAATCCGCGGGACGGTGTCGGGGGCCCCCCTTGCCCTGCCTTCACCTTTCTGCCCTCCTCCTGAACCGTCCCGCCATCCCTCCAGGGTTGCCTCTCTCTTGGCTCCCGCATCCGAGCCCAGGACACAATGCATCCGTTACGTAATTCTTGTCGGCATGCTGCCCTGATCTTCAAGGGACGGTCCTGTAATGTCTGAGGGACAGCGGCACTGTGTCAGGAGGTGAGGGGTCCCCCTGGCGGGTCCATGCCAGGAGACCGACCCTGTCGACCCCTCGCTGTCAGTCTGGGCCAACCCTCTATACAGTCAGTGTCCAGGCGTCTCCAAGCCAACCACCCCAGGCTTTAACTCCTCCTCCAGGCTCGTGATCCCAGGTTCACTGTTCCTCATTTAGCCGACTTCAGGGACGCCCCGACCCCAATTCAATCGGGCCATCAGGGGTCACAGTCCTGCTGCAGCAATCAAATCACCTGAATCATTCACTGTTCAGCCGGCTCAAGGGCAGGCAATCAGGGCCCGTCTCCTTCCCCCAGACCCTTGGCATTCAAGCAGGGTTGAGGAAGCATGATGGAGGAGGGAAGCGCTGTTTTCTCTCATTTATAGTGCTGCCATTACAGGCTTTCTTGCAGTCCTTCCCCCCCCTACTTTCTACATTCTCAAACCGATGCAAGCCATATTTGAGTGTGATTCCTGCAGCGTCATTAGCTCCAGCCTGGAGCAGCTCCGCCGGCATCGTTTCAACTACCACTCCGCCCTCCCTTCTTTCTTCAAGGATGGAGTGGAGTACATGGTTTCCGCAGTGGACGAGGGCTACTGCTGCCCGCTCCCAGGCTGCGCTAAGTCATATGCGCGGAAGGATGGCATTATCAGCCATCTCAAGACGAAACATGGCGTCGATCCCAAGCCGAGGGCACCTTGTGCTGCCTCATTCTCGGACAGCACCCCTTCCTCCGCCATACAGCCCGAAGAGAGATCGGTGGCCAGGGTTCCTCCAGCCCCAACCTTGCATGGTATGTGGAGCAGCCCATGCCCGAGGGCCAAATTGGCCTGAGCTCACCCCTTCCCTCCTTTCCAGCCGAGGCCATCCGTCCTGCCTTATCCTCGGACAGCACGCCTTCCTCCGCCATACAGCCCGAGGAGAGATCTGCGGCCAGCGTTCCTCCGGCCCCAACCTTGCATGGTATGTGGAGCAGCCCGTGCCCGAGGGCCAAATTGGCCTGAGCTCACCCCTTCTCTCCTTTCCAGCCGAGGCCCCTCCGCCTGCCGCCGCTCCCCCCACCATTTCCGAATCTGATGGTGAGCTGTTTCCGAATCTCTCCACCGCTCCCATCGCTCGTTCTAATCTCAAATCCGAAGAACCTCCCAAGGTTAGGCTGGCCCTGGCTTCTGGAGAGGACTACCTGGAACGACACGGTGTCCTCGACGCCCTCGGACTAACCCTCCACACGGCCCTCCTAGTTCTCATTTGTGAGCGATGTGGAGTCGCCCTCACCACCAGCCTGGTGCTTGGCCACCTCAAGGCTCACGGCGAACTTTTGCTCACTTGGGATCGAAGGAAAGAGCTGGCTGACTTGTGCTCGGAGCGGAGGGTCCATCGCCAGCCGCAGGACGTCCCTCTTCCCCGTCCAGGCGGTCCTCCCGTGCAAGCCATTTCGGACTCCGTCGCAGGCTTCGCATGCACTTCCGATCCGCTCCGCTGCCTTTACAGCGTGAAGGACTTCGGCACCATGCAGAAGCATGCCAGGGAGATCCATAGGAACATCTTCCTGAGGGACGTCAAATACCGCCCCGCCCGACTTCAGACCCTTTTCGCAAGCTTGGGTCGAGTTTATTTCGAGGTCGACCCGCATCTGACCCCGACCTCGGATCCGGACGCACGAACGTTCCTGCGGCAGGTGTTCTTGCCTGCTGCGGACCTCGATCCGATCTTCCCCAAGGACACAGACCGGGATCGCACGGTGCTCTTCAGGAACACCGGATGGGATCGCTTCCAGGAAACGCTCCGAAGGAACCCTGAGCAATGCAGGGCCGCCGCGCGCATCAAGGCCGCACACCACAAACAGGAGGCAGGGGGCATTTACCACGTTCTCCAAAGGGTTGTCAAGGCGCATCATGCCCTCTTGAGCGCGCTGCTCGAGGGCTGCGGCCATCAGTTCACGGTGCGGAGGGTCTTGCTGCATGGAAGCAAGTACGAGGACGGCGCGTAAGTACCACCCGCTCCCTGCCCTCAGGAACCTCCCCTTGATTTAACCTTCCGCCCCCCCCCCGTTCCAGAACCTTCTTCAAGCTAGTCTCTGAGGACAACGAAAGCTACAGGGCTGCATACCTGCAGATGGTGAGGGCGATGATCCGAGCGTCGAAGGGTGACGGCCTCCAGTTCTCCTTTCAGCTCACCCCCCGCCAGGATGCCCGCCTGAACGCCCTCGTCCACGCCCTCGAACGGCATGCAGCCCCGACACGATCCGCCGCTCCCCCCGACACCCAGACGTTGGAAGACGCCGTCGGTGCATATCAAAACTTTGCCTTCTCCCTTGCCCATTTCGAGACCGAGGAGTCCTGGGCGCATCCGATCCAAAGATACATCTGGCTGCGATCCCTTCTTTGCGACGGGCTCTTCATCAATGTTTCCGACCTCACCCCAATTCTGGCCAAGCTGAAATACTTCTGCCACAGCACGGTGCTGTTCGAAGCCCTCGTTCGTGACAAGGGCGAAAGTGCCATCGCGTGAGTCCTGCCCCTTTCTATTCTTTCTCCGACCGCCCTCACTGACCACCCCCCCCCCCCGCCGCCCATGAAATCCGCTCCCGACCCTCTCAGGCGCACCGCCCGCCTGCATGAAGAAGCCCTCCGCCTCGGCGTCCCCACCACATACAACATGCTTTGCGAGATGCAGTCGATGGCATCCTCCCTGGCCTATTCTCAGCACAGGGAGCCGAAGGTATTCGTTGATCCTGACTATGCTTGGATTCTCATCCGCAAGGAGAGGCTCCAGCTTGACCGCTTTCGGCAGGGTTTGAACAACCTGCTCGACGTCATCAAGGCGCTGTATCTCGATCTCACCGGGGCAGTCGCTTGGCCGAACCCGCCCTCTGAGTTCATCCAGGACGACATGGAGAACACGGAGAAAGGCTACTCCTTCCTGGAGGAGTCGCCGTTCAAGGAGTCGAAAGACGACTTCTTTCTGTCGATCGTCGAAAAGTACGGCATGCTGAAGCTGGCTCCTAACGGAGAGTGGGGATGGAACCGCCCCGAGGTTGCTCGGTTTCTGCGGCGTGCGGACGAGATATGGGGCCATGCGATCCACCTGCTCTACATCGGGGCGCATCTCTCCACGAGGGGCACCCAATTTTTACAACACCAGATTCGCAACGATGACCGCGTACGGAACCTGATTTTCCAGGGGAAGGAGGCCATCTTCTTCTCCAGGTACAGCAAGACGACGAACTCGAAAGGGCAGGACGGCTGCGCTCCCGCGTTCTTGCCCGATCCTCTCCGGGACCTCCTGCTCGTGCTGCTGGGCGGAGGACTGAGGGAGGCGCAGGCGATGCTCGCCGGCATCGAGCATGGCGATGCCGCGAGATCTCTCTACCGCACGTGAGTGTTTTTAAATGCGAGCCTCTTTCAGGAAACGTGCCGACCCCTCCTCCAGATATCTTTGCGTCAGGGAGGGGAAGCGCATCACCCCAGAATTCTTCTATGGCGACTTCCTGAAAAGGAACGCGGACGCGTTCGAGTGCGCCTGGGGAGTGCGAGACTTCAGGCAAGGCATGATCACCCTCGCCCGCGAGTTCATCTCTCTCAACGAAGGCTTTCCCTGCCTCGACGACGTCCTCGCCGAGGCAGCCGACCATTCCACGGCGGTCGATCATGCCCACTATGGCATCGTTCATGGAGTCCCTCGCTTGACAAACAACGAGATGTCGCGCCAGCGTTGGGTTTCACACGAATGGGCCTGCGTTCTCGGCCTGAGCGCCGACCCACCTCCACCCCCTGTTCGCACGGCTCTCATGAAGGCCCGCCAGCCCGCAGCGGAACCCATCGACGTCGACAGACTCGCTGAGAACGTCTCGTGCAGAGTCATAGACTCCGTCATGGCTGCGCTGCTTGACCTCGGTGTCGTTCCTCAAACGCGGTCCATCCGCAACCTCCAGCCTCTGCAAACTGCTTCCGGCACCCATGGCGAGCGCTCGACCTCCCTCGCCCTCCTACCGCCCGCCGCCTCTTCCTCCACCGGAGATGCATGGGAATTCGAGCGCGCTGCTGCGCCAGCCCCGGAGATCTCTCCCTCCACCATTGAGCTGTCGTCCTCACCCGCCGAAATTCCGTTTCCCCCGACTCAGCCTCGACAGCGCTGTTTTACAGAGCCCAGCCCCGAGCCGAATGCCACCTGGTCGAGCGACGTCCAGATCGCTTTGCCTGGGCGTAGGAAAAGGCCGAGGCCGACCGCTGACGTCTCGCAGCCGCAGGCACGACCCCAGCTCCGGTCGAAAAGACTGAGGCGCGCTTCACCGGAACCCTCTTCCTCCCTGCTCTCCATCTCGTTCGCTTCCATATGCGGCGCCGAGCGCCAACCCGACAACGACAACGACGACAGCGACGACTCGGATGGGGGCAGCCTCGGCGGCTTCATCGTCCCAGACGGTCCGCTCTCCCCCCATTCGAATCGATCCAGCATGCCCTTCCCTTCTCCTGCCCCCTCTCGAACGTCAGACGACGCCGAGCTGGTGCGTGCTGCCCTTCGAACGCTGCTCCGTAACCCCGACGCTCGAGAGAAGTCCCCGGAGCAGATGCAAGCCATCCTCCACGTGCTGAGAGGCTCGACCGACGCTATTGTCACCCTTCCGACCGGCGGTGGAAAGAGCATGAGCTGGCTCATCCCGGCCTTGGTGTCAGACAAGAGGTTGCTCGTCGTCTGCCCGTTCTCGATCCTCCTCGATGAGCAGTGCAGCAAGGCGCAGGGCTTTGGCATCCTCGCCGTCAACTACTCTGGGTGCTCCCACGTCCCGCCCGAGACACAGATCCTGTTCATTCAGGTGGAACACGTCTCCAGCAGGAAGCTGCAAGAGTGAGCCTCATTTTCTATCCGATCCGTCTTGTTTTTTTTTTCGTTTTTCTAACATGAAAATCGCTCAGCCTTCTGGCGCGGGACTGCCCCCACTTTTCTGCCCTCATTGTCGACGAGCATCACGACAGGCTGGCGTGTCCTCCAGATCGTGAGAAGTCCTGGTCGAAGCTCACCGACTGGGCGTCGCAGTTGGAGATACCCGTCATCCTGCTTTCCGCCACGGCACCCCCTCGCACCGTTCGCCCTTTGCTTCGAAGCTATCACATCCGAGCTGCGAGCTGCACCCAAATCAGAGCGCCGACAGACCGCCCCGAGATCGGGCTGCATACGATCTACGTCAACCCTTTCCGCCCCGAGGATGGCTTGCAGAACCTGGTCTACGAGCTCCACCTTCGGCTGAAGCCGGATGAGCGCATGCTCGTCTTCTTCTCCAGCGTGGAGACCATCGACGCGTTCGGATCCAAGGCTCCCTGCGCGGTCTACCACAGCAAGCTGCCCCCGCGAGGCGGCACCAAGGCGATGAATCTGGACATGTGGGACCGAGGCGAACACGCCGTGATGGCATGTTCCCCAGCGATGGCACAGGGAGTCGACCGCTCTAACGTCCGCTTCGTGGTCATCTACGAGCCAGCGTTCGGCCTCCAGAGCGCCTTGCAGATGGCTGGTCGCGCAGGAAGGGACGGCTCAGAGTCCCACGTCTTCATCGCGACCAAGCAAAAGCAGGGGCCGAGCTTCCCGAACCCCACCGACCATGCCTTCGCATACGAGCTCGGCCAGTTGGTGCACTCCAAGACGTGCAAGGTGGAGCTCTCCATGACACACATGGACGGCCTCGCCCTCGCGTACGCTTGTCGAGACCGCCCCGATCGCGTTCCGTGCGACGTCTGCCAGCCGAACGGCGAACTACACCTCTTGGCCGCCGAAGCCGGGAGAAATCCTCCTTCGGAAGTTCCTCGACTCGGTCGCGAAACGCCTCCGCAGCAGACCTCCCCCAAGTCTTCTCGATCTCTGGGAAAACAAAAACAAAAAGAACCGAGCGAGGTAAGTTGCCGCCACGCTTCGTACCCTGTGTGAGTCTCACCGCCCCCGCATCATGAACAGGGCGAGCCCTTTGCCACACAGGACAGCGACGATGACCTCTGGAAGCATCAGCCACGATTGACGAACAAGGACGTCCTCGCAGCATACGTGCTGGAGGCGGTGCGAACCACGAGACAGAGCAGCCAGCCTGACGCGGTGCTGGTAGGTCGCCCCACCATCCGTCTCCACAGGCGAAGCGGGTCAGCTCACGTCCGCCCTCTCCAGTCCAGCCCTCAGCGTGGCCCGGCTCCAGCCCAGGCCCTACCTCCTTCGCTTCCGAACCTCACCGGCCCCTCGGCGAGGGCAGAAGACTCGCGGAGGGCGCATCAAGCGCGCCTCACGCGAACCGGCAGGCTTGACAGGTACATGCCCAAGCTGCGCGGCATGTGTCCCTTCCACTTCACCCTCAGGCAGGAGTTCGTTCCGGAGCACCTCCGCGAATGCCACCTAGAGCCCACCCAAGGCCAATACGCCGCGTTCAGGAGAGCGATCACCTTGCCCAAGTACGCATATTGCTTCTCATGCTGCCTTCCGCAGGATCGCCAGTTCAACGGAGAAGGCACCAAGTGCCACGGAACGAACTTTGGCAAAAGGACCGGAAACCGCTGCCCTTTCGACCACTTCATCTTCAGGGTCACCTTCTGCCTCTGGCAAGTCTCCGACCTCAGGAAAAAGCTCATCGAGGGCCTCCGCATCACCGCCCCTATCGACACGGACGAACAGTTCTCGACGTGGGCGAATGTGGAGGATGCAGACCGGGGAAAGTATATAAACTGCTTGGAGGCCTTCTTGTGGTTCTGCTCTGAGAAGGAACGGGACATGCCTCACATCTTCGCTTAGACTGTAATACCTGGCCCTATGCCCCCTCCCTGTGTGTCTGCGCATGTGTGCCTTTCATATCCATGTTCCTTTCCCGCGTGTGATTTCCTTCAGACGATGTCCCCTCTCTCGTCGTGTCTTTCGGAGCAAGACTTGATCCCAAGTTTTCGAGATGAATGGACGGACGGACGAACCCTCGCTCCGTGCAGCTCCTCCATCCCTCCGCCGCCTTGCTGCGAGCTCCGCGATCCGCCCTTTCCGAACCCCCGCCTCTCTTATCATGCCCCACCCCTCGCGAACGTCGCCGATCAGGCCCTCGACATCCTCTTCTCTCATGCAGAGACCCTCTCGGACGACGTCCTCGTCGAACTCGTTTCCGAGAATCGATGTATGTCCAAGACGCTTGCCGAGCATGCTGGAGCAAGCTCCACATCGATCGCCACCGCCAAGAGCCTTGCCGACCTCTCAGCTGACCGAATGCTCAAGGATAAACCTCTCGCTCCCAACCTCCTCATCTCTCCAAAGGCGCCGCCTGGGAGCGGAGGCCGACGGTGCGCAGCATCATCCATTCTGTGCGAAGGGCGCTCATGCTTTCCCGCGTTTGCCCTGCCGTGATTCCGCCCTCGCTTGCGCGCGACATCTGGAGCTTCAACGTGCCAATTCGGCGAATCAATTTCGGAAGTCGGACTTTGGCAGCATGGGCATCTCTCCTCCTCGTCCTTCGTTCTGCCTGCGTGTGGCGGCCTCCTATGCCCCGCCCCCATTCAAGCCGTCCGAGGGGCGCTGGCGCTTACGCCTCCCTGCTTCTGCCCTCTGAAATGCCTCCGCAACCCTTTCCCTCACCTCTCGCTCGCTTCAACCTTTGTGACGCCGCCGCCTCCTTCTCGTGATGTGCCCCCTTCCCTCGACGCTTTTCCTTCTCCTGTGGCGGCGAAGGGGTCGTCGATCGAGCGGGCTGACGGCGGGCGGCCGCTTGTGGTGGAAATCGCACACATAAGCCGCAGAGCGTGCAGCGAGCCATCACACCGTTCGATTGCTGGCGTCTCCGCGTTCGAGCGAACGACATGGATCGCCTCTGTCGTCGCCCCATACTTGGGCGTGTGGACGACGCGACAAGGCTGGATGCGTGTCCGAACATGTCGATCGATCACGTCCGTCCCCACGTCCGCCGCTCGCATGAATTCGGACGATGCATTCACGCGCACTATTTACTCGTCCATACCCCCTTCGTATGCAGCATTCCTCTGACCCAACATCGCGCGAACCTCCGCACGTCGTGCCCAGCAGCGATCCAGCTTTTCATCCGCCTCTTCCAGCGCCAGCATGCTCTCCGCCAACTCCTGCAGGTGCGCTTCTTCGACTTCGTCCAACTCCACGTGAGCTCGCTCGTCCAGCGGCGACACGTCCGAAGGCCATAGGCCCTGCGACAGACTCAGCAGACGAACGACGAGAATCTAATTCGAGTTCTCACCTGGAAGTACTCCTGCGCCCATTTGCACATCCTGGCCTCCACCCTGTGCTCGCCCTCCATTTTCAGCTCTTGCACGGACGCCCCAGTCCACCATGCGCATTCGAACTCATCCGCGAGGCTTGCGTCCCATTCAGGAAGGAAGGACGGAATTTCGGAAGCCATGCGCAGAGGTGTCGTTCGAAAGTCCCTCAGCACGCGGTGCAACTGCTCGGGCAGGTTCGACTTGTACATGATCACCATCGGCTGGCATGCCGGGCTGGGAACGGCGACGGACGTTCGCGTGGCATAAATCTGCTGTGCCCTGCCGAGCAGTTTCTTGCATCGCGGGAGAGGTATTCAGAAAGACGACGGGAGGGGCTTCGCTGGCATGCACTCACGAGATCACTCTCGAAATATTGCGTGGAGTCGTCAGGCCACTCGTTCAACGGCAATGCGGCGAGATGTTGCGCGGCGGCCTCCATGCGGCACCCGAGATAGTAGAGGTACATGTGCAGCATGCTCTGGGAAACGGCCGGGTACGCCACGGCGGCGACGTCGTGAGGCATGATGGCGAAGGGGACGGAAAGGGATCTAAAAAGGAGGGATCCCGCGCTCGTGCCTTTTATCATTCAGGAGCATGCTTTCGGGCGGAGACGGCGGCGGAGCTTCGCTCCACGCTCTTGGCGAGACATGGCAGGGCTGCCGATTCCGCGGCTGTGAGTGCGAGGCTGTGCGCAGATCAGTGGGCGAAGTCGCCATCTGAGCGTGCCCCTCCTGGCAGCCTTTTCGCTGATCATGCGGCTCGTCGGGTTGCGAGGCGCTCCGCCGCCGAACAGCCTGCTCATCTTTGTGGCCGATTCGTTTTCTCGACGCGATGGATGCATTCGCGCATCCTCAGCATGAGATCGACGATCTCGATGAAAACGCATCTAAGTGCGAAAAACGTGCGCGCTGCGGGATGTTTTTGCAATCCGACCCTCACAGCAAGAATGGGCGGAAACACGCTCGAGTCCGCGACGCGCAGGTTCTGCACCCCATGCACCCTGAGACGGCGACGAGCGGTGGCATGTGCTTTGGTGCTCACTCCGAACGAAAGCGCCTACGTCCGCGTCTGTGGGGCCAGGGAGGTATTAGAGTGCGTGCAACATTTCATGACGAGCGCACGAAATGTAAAACAGCGCGCGCGTTTTCATCGTGAGCGCATAACTTTTCGCATGCAGCACCGCACGAAACGTAAGGAGGCCCATGTGCGAGAAAGGTTAGCGGCTGTGGCGCTATGTCGTCAGCACGCAACGACCGCCTTGCTATGTAGACCACGGTAGCGCTGGGTGCGCGAGAGGAGAGTGTGAGCGACCGCATCGAAGATGGCTAGCAACGCACTGCGGTTGGTTCTTGAGCTCGGGCAAGAGGTACATGGAAACGCTGGAGTCGTTGTTGACGAGACCGAACGGTTTCGACCCGATCATGATTCGGCGACGCGGGATCGAGAAAGGTGTCAAAGCTGGAAGGAAGGAAGGAGGATGGCACGAAGGAGGACGGGCCGGTACCTTTTGGACGGACTTGATGGCATCGATCGCGTTGATGCGGAGATGCCATGCAAATTTCAGGATCGGGAGAGATTGTCGGATGCGTCGCATGTTTGGACGGAGGAAGGGTCAGACGAGGGTGGTCCGTAGAAGCCAAGGTCGCGGGTGATCTCTTGAGTGGGAAGGAAAAAGGATGTGGTTCAAGATGCCGCCGACGGCGTACGGGAGAAACAGGAACCAAAAAGAGAGCGGATGCGAGTGTCGAAGTTGTATGGTGATAAAGATCTGCAGGGATACGTCGACGTATTTGATGAGAGGGCGAGGGAGTGCGGTTGCTCGTGGGTGAGCACGAGGGCGAAGGCAAGAGAGTCTCGTCCTGGTGAGCATGAGAGGAGTTAAAGAAGACGTGAATGGAGAATGATGAAACGAACGGAGAGGTTTGAGGATCGGGGTGGTTGCCGTGAACGGGCAAGGGCGATGGCGAAAGCGACCGGTCGGCCCCATTCGATATGGCCGGGATCGAGGTTCAGGGGAACGAGGGGTAGAGGCGAAGCGAACTTGGGGGGAAGCAGTGAAACCCCGGATGACCTGACTACCGTCGGACACGAGCGCGGACTCGCTCGCCACGGTGATCGCCCGCTGGCACCTGCACACCACAGGTTTCGCGATACATGGTGCGCGGATGCCTTCCCCCGAGCACTGCGACAGCCCGTTGGAGACGAAGACCCGGACGGAACAAAAAAGCTAAGTCGGGGGTCATAGTTGCGGCTTGACTTCACGCGGTCCGGCCCAGGCGTGCGCTCGGTCACGAGTTGAATTTTGCGACAGTACAGAAATCGAATGTAATTACTTGTCTACGGGGGGGCGTATCACGACCCGACTAAGCGCGGCCCTAGCTCGGACCTCCCACTCATCCTCGCCCGCTGCGTTGCGCTCCGCCTCCGTGCCCGAGCGCCATTCCCATTCCCATTGCGGGGCGAGTCCGGGGGGCTGCTCCACGACCATGGCTGCGGCAGGACTCTCCTCCTCTCCCTCCATGCAGCGCATGTGCATGTGCACGTCCACGTCCACGTCCACGCCCACATTCTCGCGCGCATCCATGCCCTGAGCCCGCGCAGTGTCGACGGGCCATTCGATTTCGCCATCATCCTCTGCGACGTGGCCTTCGGAGCCATGACCGGAACCCTCCTCCTGCTCTGGTTTGGGG
>JBBPTM010000003.1:0-15158 GCA_038094115.1 Boletus loyita | reverse complement strand
ATC
This sequence comes from Boletus loyita, assembly GCA_038094115.1. Lineage (NCBI taxonomy): Eukaryota > Fungi > Basidiomycota > Agaricomycetes > Boletales > Boletaceae > Boletus > Boletus loyita. The sequence continues at coordinate 15,155 of JBBPTM010000003.1, read as the reverse complement.
CCACCACCGAATGTGACCGTCTCTTCGAACACGCTCTCGCAGCTCGGTTCTGCTCCCGTGCCCGCGCTCCACGAATCCAAGGATACCAACACAGTGACGGCAACCTTCGAGCTGCCCGGTTCGACATCCGGAGGCATTGTTATCGATGTCCACCAGAACCGTCAAACGGTCCCCGGCGAGTCAGCCAGTTCGGACTCTCAGGAAGAGAGGAGTTACGTCGTTCGTGAGCATCGCTCTGGGAAATTCTCCCGGACGGTGTAACTTCCCTTTGGGACCAAAGTAAGCTCGTCGTCTAGTTTTTTCTCTCGACGTTGAATGCCTAACGCGAACGTGCCAGCCCGAAGACGTCACGGCCAAGATGGAGAACGGTATCTTGACGATCACGTTCCCAAAGACCTCCGAACAGCAGGCCAAGCGCATTGCCATTCAGTAGATGTTTTGTCTGAATAATTTTAAACCATCGATTTGTCACGCATAGAGGACCATGTAGCCAATAATTTATCAGCTTTTTAAAAAAAAAAGAAATCGCAGCACTGAGAATAGTCTCGGTGCGTGTTGTATGGCGGCTTGTCCTCAATCCTATCGTTGTTTCTTGTATAAAAAAAAAGAAGTTTATGCGTGAGTGGATCACTCTTCACTGGGTATGATGTACTGACAACGTGGTATCGTTACTTTGACTCGGTGAATTTGGTAGGTGAACGAAGGGACTGTACCAAGAATGGCCTAACGAATTATCCGTAGGTGCACGTCACTTTGGTCATACGTACAAGAGAAAAATGAGCCAGACTACTGTACATTTGAGATATGAGACGAGGTGACTTGGTAACTCTGCTTTCAATCCGTGTTGTGAATCATCCCAGTGTGATCAACCGCCACTGCCTGTTCTCTACCTTGATCCAGTCCGCTTCCTCAACTTTTGCTGTTCCTACTCGGTGTGCTACACTATCTCTCCACTTAACAGCCAGAAGGATCAATTTGGTGCCGCTCGCTGCAATCACGATGAAGTCCTGGTGTACGATTTTGGAGTGATAATACGGGGAGTCTGGGCCTGGCGGAGAAGGGAAAAGTAGGTATTCCTCCGTGAATCCCTGGAATCGGGTAGCCCTCACGTTCGCAAAACTGGTCCAGAAGTGTAACTGGCCAATTCGGGAATGGGAATGTTGTGTGAGAGAGCGAAGCCCGTGAGGCTGCTCGTCCTTCCATAAAGCACGAACGCGATCGCCTGGATCATCCTGCCATGACCGCTCTGTAATCCTAACTAGCTGGTAATTCGTATCCACTATGTCGAAATGAATCACCGGTCGCACATGATCGTCACGATCTCCGGCATGGAGAAAAGTGGGACGGTTCGGGTCCTCTCCTGACCAGGCTGCCCAGCTCCAGGAAGGAAGCGGGATCATTTCTTTGGAGCCATTGATTTCGAGGACAGGGACCTCGACGTAATTTCGTATAGAATGACCGGTGAAGAACCATGTTATCGCGTAAGAAAACATTGATTCCGGAAGGCCCCAGACGAACGTATCGTTTTGAAGTGCTGAAAGAATCTCGGAAACGCCATTAAATGCGTTAAGGATATCTGTTTGATAGGTCAAGCGCCGCTGTCGGTAGTTGGAGAGTAGGTCGTCGTAGATACTGCAATACTCCAATGGCTGCAGGGGTTCCCAGGACAGACAGTCAGCGGCGTGTTTCTGAGGGAATGATAAATGGAGCCGGTCAATGACCCGGACTTCTTCTAGAGCCCGTTCTTCTGAGTGCGATGCTGCACGGCAACTCCAGTAAACTTGACTCTCCGAGAATACCAACACCCTGTTGGACAAGATTCGTTCCTGGAACGTCCATGCCCGTTGTGCCCATATCGTGTCGTCGATTCCGCTTGATGTTCTGGGGATATCAATGGCCGTCAGGAGCTCACAGTTGGCAAGCTTCAAGATCTTCTGCACCTGTTCACGGGATCCCCCTTCGACACCCGGAAGGCCACTGTTCGCGTGATCCCCAGCGGCGGCGAGTATGGTGAACAGAGCTTTCGAATAAATTGATCCCATCCGCTCGATCTCTGCTTGCTGCATCTTCAAGTCGTTTTGGATGATACAAAGGGAGTCTACCCATAGGTAGCGCTCTCCAATGGCGTGTACTAAGGTCATGGAATCTTGGATCGTGGCGGGGATGGGCAACGAGCGTAAGGAACTTGTCTTCCGAAGATCTTGGGTGTTCTCTAGGAGATGCTTGAATACAGGAGCTGTGCCCCAGACGTAGCTTAAAGCAACGTAGCGACATTGCGAAGGAGTGTCCACAAGACACGACTGGATCACATCAACCACGAAGGTGGGTTCTCTGTCTCGATCCACCGGAAGTCGCAAAGAAGGTATGCAATCCTTCCCGTGCTCGATTTCACACTGGTGAAGCCATGCACGTATGAGCTGTGCATCTACTTGAGTGGTAACGTATCTGCCACCGACTGCGTCGAGGAATTCTTGTTCTGTTTGCAGGGAGGCCACACTTGGGTCTCCTGTTCCGGCGTAGGATCTGGCCTTGGTCTTGATCTGACTGTTAGCATCAACTTACTAAAAACTCGATTCTGACTGACCTGGAAATTTACAATGTAGTGGGACGACCGGGTATCTCTCGCTTTGAGTTCCCAAGGGAGGGGGGGTCCATAGAATAAGTTCGCCATGAACGGATCGAATACTACGGAAGCCTGTGTGAGATGGTAATGTGTGATGCTGGGATCTCGAGCTTTGACGTTCCTCGGCAACTTGAAGTTGCAAAACTGTGCGCTTTCTCTTATACGACATACACCGTTGAGGTCTGAGGGCTCTTTATCCAGGCTTTCAGCAATGACTTTGCAGATATCGCAAGTTAAGCGCCGACTCTTGATTTCATCTACTGATCCAAGAGCGAGGTAAGCTCCATATCCGCGCTCGATTGGCGGTGTTGAACAAGGTAGCGGGTTGCGGCAGGGATAGAGAGGATGCGTCAGGCGCTGTATGTCCAGCTTTGAGCACACCTCGCAAAGCTTTACAATCGAGTCTGAGGCTTCCATGGCTCGATCGATGGCGGATGTTGTTCAATCTTGAAATTGAACCCGAGGTGGGCATCTCGTGCCCACGTAGGCACTGGCAGTCTAGTATGTAGCCTACCGCCATATTCGGACCAGCACGTGGACAAATAATAGAGCTCTGACACTACATTTATTGTGCAACGCACCGTAAGAAAGAACGAATTGAAAGCATATCTTTGGTTGTTTTGAGTACTCCAAGTTCGTCAACTTTCCGATGATTTCGCAAACGCTGCAGTTCGGATTCTCCTACTGGAACACGGCCGTATGAATCTTGTTTCCACTGACCCCGGATACGGTATGACATTCCCACAGGGTCTTTATTGGTGACGAACTTCAAGATTCAAATATTCAAGTTTCTTTAATGGGCTCTTCATCGTTCCTGCCGGTGCTTGTCTCGTTCAGATTGATATTGGCACTCGTTCCATTACCTTCAATAAGTGGACTTCAACATGACCATCAATTGTCCTCTCCGCTGACTTCATATTCCCGCTGTCAGTGCGCTTTCACGTCTCATATGAGCCCAATTTGACGATGGTGTCCTGAACTGCTATTGTACAGTGAAAGAGGGTCTCTGGCTTTATAGCCACAATATCGATCCATATGCCGGAGGCGTTTTCCGCCACGTGAGAGCTGTGTTCATTTTCTAAGCTCCCAAACGGCTGATAGGTTCCTTCGGTCCAGTCCCCATTGTTTCTTTCCATCTTTTCTACCGTATTGCCACCACTACCTATCGTATGGGCATTGAGCGATATAGTAGGTGCTTGGGCACTACTCCGCATATGGCACGCACGACAGCGTGTTGGTAAGGGCTCAGGGAGTCGCGATGGCTTGGTTGTCACAGTATCCCTCCTGAATCCCTACCTCTTTCTTTCGTTTCTTGCGCTGTCTACCTCCACATTCGAGAACATGGCCGTACTTCTGACCCTTATGTTCGCCTCCGAAGGTGTGTCAGCTCAGTTGTCAACAAGATACGCATTCACTCCGCTACATTCTGCAGGAAAACCATCGGCAGCCCTTCTGGCTCTCGCATTCTCTACTCATCTCTCCATATCCACATTGCTTCTGCTCCTCCCGGTCCTGATGTTGCTCGTCACTTCTCCGGTATCCCAGCTTGCTTCTCCGCAGGAATTCAGGGGCGATGTCCGAACTGCTTGCAAGTATGCAGGTCAGTTCGCCACTTATTGGCTTGTCCTTTTTGGTGCTGCCTCGGTCATGGTTGGTGGAGAGTGGGGATGGGTGCGTGAAACGTGGGGAGCCATGTTCGTATTTTCACGATGAACTGGTTTATAATGTGTGTTGTGAACAACCATACCGCGATAGCTTGACCCTCCCGGATTTGACGCCCAACCCTGGATTGTGGTGGTATTTCTTCACAGAGATGTTCGACCATTTCAGGCCATTCTTCCTTATGGTTTTTTCTGTACGTTCCCACTTGATCCCCCAAATTGGATCTTTTTATTTGATTCTGATGCGTTGCTCTTCAAAGATCCACCTCGTGATTTACGCCTTACCGATCTGCATCAAATTCCAGTAAGTTGTTGCTTCGCCTTGTTGTGCTCGTCCCTATAAGGGCTTTTAGACATGATGCACTGTACGCATCGTTCCTGCTTGTCGGCATCCTTGGGATCTTCAAAGCGTACCTCACCCTCGCCGACCCTGGACTCTTCCTAAGCATGTTTGTACTCTTCCCAGAAGTATACCCATGTATGTTTTTCTTTTCTTCGTCTCAGCTCAACACGGTGTGGAAACGAAATCCGCGAATTCTCACTACTGATGTTGATGTTGATGCATTCACACTTGTAGACCTTCGCCACCCCATCGTCACGACACTTGTACATACGCACGCAGCGCTCCTTCTACCCCTCTTCCATGCCCTCTGGGTGACTGAAGGAAGGGGGAACGCCAACTTTTATTACGCCGCCAGCTTGGTGATGGGCGTCGCGGGCGGGATGGGCGTGGTAGATGCGTGTTTCGCCGGTCTGAGGATCGCCTTTGGGGATATCGCCGAGGGCGAGAGAGACAAATGGGCAGTCGTGCAGGAATGAATGCTTCTTGGGGATGTTGTGATAGATTGCATGAGTGCATGCGCATGTGTAAATACTGAGCGGTGAGCACTCGAAGAGGCATGTACTATCTACACCATTCGACAGTCAAGTGGCTAAAACTAGGGAGCGTAGGGCATATTAAGTCCATGGATAGATACTTTATTACACAATCGCATTGCGTGTCGCAGAGCAAGAATCCCTCACTCCTGGTTCGTTGCGTTAGTGATTCTCTCATTACCCTGAGGGCCCTCGCCGGCATGTCCACTTGAAGGATCTCCACCGTCATGTCCACCTGGAGCGCCCTCGCCTTCATGGAAACCCAGACCAGTCTCACCTTCGGGCTCACCCTGAGCAGCCTCAGGGCCACGTCCACTGCGCAGACTATCCAAGATACGGGTATTCTGATAGCGTGACAGTAGCCGTTTGAACAACCTAGACGTCCATCTACATCAGGACCACCATACTCACAAAAAAGTAGCTCTCCGATACGCACTCGTACACTCGGACAGACAGATAAATCGGCGTGACCACGACTACAGCGAGGATCGCCAGCACTGAGACGCCAAGCACGGCTGGGAGGATAGTTACAACCGCCACCGCCCGATCGCGGAGCAGCGTCACGAGGCGGTTCCAATGCTGAATGTGGGGCAACACCGCATCCCCGATCGACATGAGACCTTCTTCCGACAGTTCTTCGTCGACGGCTTTGATCATCTTGTCGAGCATGTCGATGATGTCGGCTGAAGAGATAAGAAACACATATTTCAGTGGCCCGTCCCGATACGAAAAGGCCGGCTCACTTCGGTTTGGAGTCTTGACGCGCCACGGCGATGTGTCTATCTCGTCGACGAGCGTTCCGGATAGATATAAATGTTTCAAACTGCCGTATTGCATCGTCTCGCGCGTACGGTCCCGCAGCACCTCTGAAATAACACATCATCACATCAGCTCCAACGTCTCCGCAAGACGGTGGTAACACTTGCTATTCTGTGCCAAAATACGCAGCGCGCATGCGGGCCCCAACATCCACGAAGGTGGCCTGGACGGCGCATCCAGTATGGGTGACTGAGGGTCTGTAGACCCAGTGGTCGTCACAGCTGGTTGCGATTGACCTTCGCCAGGGGAAGTTGGGGTCGCTGGGGTTGCCTCTGGCACAGTCGGCTGGATTGGCAGATAACCCTCCGGGAGAAGCATCTCGATGACCTCGTATATCCGTGGGCCGATGGCCGCCACGCCGTGCTCTAAAGTCACAGAACGTCAGGGAAAACTCACAGGATGGCGATGACACATACCCGTCTGAGCCAACGCAGAGAGGATCGTTACCCCTGCCTTCTGAGCCTTCCATACTGGACTCTGTAGATGTTCCAAACTCTTGGCGACAAGCTCGCGAGTCCAGGGACCGTCCTGGTCTTGGATGTGCCTCAGCTACAATGAACCGATACCGTCATCCCAATACGTACCAAAGGACCGGAAGATGTCCAAGCAGATCAGGCTCGTCCGAATCTCCTTCGGCTTGCCCTTTCCTAGCTTCGTGTTCAGAACCTCGGTGATGTTGTAGTTCTTGATCTTTTCTCGCAGGTCGGCTAAATCAGATGCATCAGTATGCGGGGCTAGATCGTCAAGAGTGACTGGGGTAGTTCATTACCGTGTTGCATAAAGTCTCCGAAAATCTGGAACCCTTCGACTTGGCCTACAGCATCGTCGAAATAGTCCAGTCGTAGCATACCAACGATGTTTTTCGGAAGGAGTTCGTTGTCCTTGATGGACTCCTTCATGTCGCCTAGGGTGATTCTGAGCTACGGGAGTCCTGCCGCACACGATTCCACTCACTGGATTTCAAACAGGTAGCCAACGCGTATGCAGCGAGCAATGCACTGTCCTTGCGTTGTAATTGATTGACGAAGACGCCCAACAGGTTAATCTCGCGGAGATAAGTGCGAATGATCACAGCTGATGAACGATGAGCTCGTGTCTTTGGTTCGTCAAAACTAGACTGACTCTCGCATAGCTTCAGAAGGGTCATCGTCGCAGCGGTACGCTCCCGAGCATTCCCCTTCTGAACGGCCTTTTTCAGTTCTCCAATGAGCTTTCTTTGTTGTTCACTGAGTTCCGCAGCGTCTGATACAAAGGATGTCATGGTCGAATTCGTTGGAAACGCGGTGATGAACGTCACCCACCGAGCCCGAAAAGGTGACACAATGTCTGTTGTCCAGGATCTACACTGCGACCTTGTGTATCAACTGAATTGCGTCTGTCGGGGTTCAAGCGGACCAAAGCACTAGCGAGATTAGCTCGAACGTGTGCATCGCGAATATTTAGTTGGTCTAAAACGTGGAACGTCAGACAAGAGCATAAGTCCAAGAACGTACTGCCTACCTTGTTCGTTCGGATCGTATAGGGCAAGCAATATTTCAACCGCGAGGAGACCAACTAGTCGTTTATCTTTTCCCGCCAACTCTCTCATCCTAGGCTTCACTACGGAGCACACAGATCTCGCTGTCGCTGCGCGTTACCACTGATTTATAATGCTTTACCAACAAAGTTGAGAATACTTACCTTCCGGAATTCGTGCCAAGGTCAACACCACACGCAATGCGGCAGCTAAAAGGTGCGGGTCTAAAAAGAATGATATGTCTTCATCTAGTCCCGACCATAGATGTGGTCCTTACTGTCGACCTCCAATATCCGGGAAAGTCTGGACACGTTAAAATTCGGGGGATTGGCCCCAAGCTTTGCAATGAGAGTTTGCCGGGTGTCCTCTAACGAATTATGAATGAGTTACTAGATGCACGATGATTACCAACGCACCGCATTGCAACAGGCAGTTCAGGCCGTCCATTGCCTGTCCGAAGTTCCCTCCCGGTTGCCTAACAATCGCATCGAGTAACTTCACGAGAGTTTCCAAGACCTCCGGAGTGAGAATGCGCTCTCGCAAAATCTGGTGTTTCGTCAGGGGTCTCAAGAGAGCAACCACTCTGGGACCATCTCGATGCTTGTGTGCCGCTAGAATGTCACTGAGACATTTCTTCGCATCATTGAATATTTCATCTGAAAATTCATCGTGAGGCGGCGCAGGACTCTTCGGACGTGTCGCGGTATCGCAAGCTGCAACGAAAATTCTATACAACACGATGTACGGTTGGAGACAGGACACTCACAAGCTTCGTAATAGGCGACGATGGTGACAAGCCTAACGAGCGGCGCACAATCACGGTTGTGGATCAGGCTCACAAACTGGTTTTTCCAATCATGCACGTTACTGATGCATTGCTTTCCCTCCTCTGAAGGCGGAGGCGTAATTATTGAGTGGATCGAAAAGGCTAAAAAACCTTACTGAATCGCAGCATGAACAACAACCTATCAAGGTAAATTGGCGCAACCCCTTGCTGACCACCCAAGTAGGTCACCAGCTCTTGTGCCGCTGTATCGTCGAATAGTCCCGTCTCCCAAATTTGGTTGTCCAGTTCCGTAGCTTCGAGTTCAGCGTGTATGATCGGTATGTCGAAACCCTCTCCTAGCGTTGCTTGTGGCTTATACGCGTTCGCATACAAAACGGAAGCATGGACCTTCTGTCCGGGTATGATACGACGTGGTTGCAGCCGATGCAAGCTACCAAGTGCGAGATCAACAACACGAACCAGCAAGACACCACAAAGTCTCACCGTCGAGCATCGTCACCAGCACCACTAAAGGATACTTGATACTTGATGGGCATATATTCGATGGCTCGCCATACACGGCTCATTGAATTACTGACGCCAAAATCAAGATCATCTGGAACCCAAACTATATCTGTCGGCTGCAACGCGAGACCATTTGCAGCCGCTTCTCGACGCATCCATAGCAGTGAGACGTTCCCAGCCTGATGAGACTTTCCGGGTCTGTTCTTACCACCTCTGCACGAAGTTATCAGTATCATGGGAGTGGGTTTCGAAGGCGTACCCACACATCTGAATGACTGCCGGCAAACCAGACTTCCTTGATCTCAGTCTTGTTCCTCTTTCCCCCAGAGAGATTAGTGCCATTGTCGCTCACAGTAGACTCGCGCCGTCCACTTCCGGGAGTTGCAGTATGTACAACGTCGGGGGATTCAGAGGTAACAATGTACTTGGACTTGCCGTCGTCCGTTTGAGAGTTCATTTCATGGAAATACTCTGGCATGAACTTGACCCGAAGCTCGTCGAGAGCAAGCGCGTGTCGGAAATGGCAAGCATGTGCCGCGGACGAAGAAGTCGAAAGGAAGACATCCCCTCTTATAAGCCCCACGGAGGAGACAGTATCCCTGACCGAGATCAGTTTTGGGCATCGTCTGATTGAGGTATGAAAATGTTAAAATCACCATACTCCGACGAAGTGCACTCTCAGGTCCTTCCAGGAAAATGTATTCTTGAATTCTCTAGCAATTTGCCTTGTCTTCGGCTTTCCTGAACGAATTGCTTCATAGTGATCGTAAGCCCTATCCAGCGGTTCGTCAAGTCCGCGCAAGCCACGCAACAGTCACTCACGTTCCAATCTGTTTATCCGTTGGCGTCCTTATCAAGCCAACCTGACACATGTGTCCAGTTCTACATCGTGATCAATGACTAATTCAGGTCACACCTCGTGTATCATCCCCGCAAGCACCCGCACTTGATATGCACCTCGAGAGAAACCTACACCGCGATCATCAGCTACGAAAGCGATGACAAGGAACCAAACCCACCAAAGAGGTATATTTGATCCCCTTCTTGATACGTTCGTGCTAGCCAGCCATACGCATCCTTGACAATTTCCTCCATATTCCTGCCATTAAATATTTCATTGCGTCGAAAAGCATATAACCGTAACGAGTACGAACCATGCAACCGCCATGTCGAATTTATCAGAGACCGCTCTCTCCATACGGTTGAAAATATGTAACGATTTCGGACGCGTTCCAATTCCACTGGAATAGTATGCGTATTGTTCTGGATGGGTCGTTTCCAGGTCGATCTTGGCGAACAGTTTCACTACATTGGTATTCTGACCATAATCGTGAGCTGCGAGAAAGACACTACAGAGATACGGAACAATCACATTCTGACCAAATTGGTTAGAAGTGCCATCGATGCATACGACGAGGTTCCTCGCGCTCTCCTTGTGTCGGGAGTTGCACTGAGTACATCTAGAGAATGAAGTGCGGAAAGATGAGTTGACCGTCGGCGTGCGTGCGTGCTCAATAGGAGTGAAGTGCTAGGACTCTCTGTGGCCATGAGGGATGTCGAGATACAGTATGGAACGCAAGGAGGAATGGACAAAGTCTTTTGACATAGATACAGCAGGTGTGTGCGCTCAAATAGCGTGAGGCATCAGGGTTGCGACACGAGCGACATGCCTTGTGGCCGGGATTCATAATAACGATGCTACCCGTGTGGATAAAATGTGGCCTAGTGAATGGATAGTCAGGGTGTGTGATAGAATTCATAGTTTCGTTATCCATGAGGTCCGCAACGCACTCCTGTCAGCTCTTCATACGATGAAAGCGCCCATGATAAGTTCAGTAATCGTTCAATGAAGGGCCCGCTGGTTGCTTTGGTATTGACGAGATGGTACAAGAGACGTGGCCCAACAACGTCTTCAAAAAAGTGTCGACTTCATGGCTCGTGTTCCAATGAATGTCCGAATTGATTTCGTCCGTGTAATGATGAGTTGCGTGTCCCGACGCGCTGCGCTCGAGCGGTACCCGATATGGTAAGTCGCGGCTCGGCTATAGTATGCACCATCTAGTGCGCGCGATCTCGTCTGGTCGGCCTGGACAGCGTCGTGCTCGTCCGTGGTAGCCCCAGGACACTCACCCATCCTCTATAGGCCATATACGACGCTTCCGAAGCACCCGATTCGGTCCTGACGCGGCCGTCCGACTCGGTATGTGCACTTTCTCGTGCTGACCTGGCTGATTCTTCTAGGTCGCGATCTAAGTCGTCCTCGACGACGGGGTGGGTTGATGGGCTCGGTAGGAGGTCTACCATCATTCCGAAGTGGTATGAGTAGCCTAGGTATGTCCGTCGCTGTGCGCTTGTACCGTTTTCGCTGACTTGCCATCCCCATAGCTAGCGACCGCGTTTCAACTCGTTTCGGGTCAGGATGTGCGTCACTCGTTACGCCATCGGTTCCACCTCATGTCCCATCCGTCTGGACGCCATCACCACCGTTCCGGCGTCTCCGATTGGCCTCGACGTTCTCCCGATACCTCCAACTCGCCCATATGGCCTCCTAACCTGGTATCTCAGCTCGGCGCGTTCGTCTTGTCGATGTACCGAATCGACTCGCTTCGTGAGTGATCCTGGTTGCTCTCTGGGTGGTCTGGTACGTTCGTTTCACTCCCCGGCTCGTCTAGCTCGCCAGCCGTGTCTGCACGCTCTGCCCGTGCACTCGACGGTTTCGCGTCGTCGTGCACTTCCGTTTCGCATCGAGGTCGTTCGGGTGGACTCGTGAGTGGTGGAGATGGGTCTTGGGTGGTTCCTGGTACGTCTATGATGTCCGTTGAGGTGTGCTGACGATTTTCTTCGACTTTCGTCGTCGATCGCCCTTGCGCCCTCGCAGTCCATTTCTCCCCCGCGATCGACATGTTTCGTCGCGTCCCAGCACTCTCCCCCTCAATCTGCACGTCTCTGTGCGCTTCCTCTGCTGCGCCGTCAACCTGCTCGTCTCGGAGTGTCTCGACGTCCTCCCCTTCAATTCCTGCGTCTGCGCTTTCGTGCGTGGCGCTTTCGTTTCGTTCGGCTTCGGTACCACCACCTGGCTCGACCTGCATGTCTGTGCGGTCGTTGGACTCGCTCGGCTCGCCCCCTTGGATCCATGCCCCCTCTGCTATGTCGGGTGGCTCTGTGGGCTCGCCTGGACAGCGCTCGTCGCTGCCCGACGCGCCTGCAGTGTCATTCGACCTGCTCGGCGCTCCTGGCTCGTCGTCCGGTCTATGCGCTTCCTCTGCCTCATCGGGTGGTTCGGTCTGCTTCCCTGGTCGACGCGTCTCGTCGCCATTCTCGCCAATACCCCCTGCGCTTCCTCTCGCACTCAACTCGACCCTCAGCTCGCTACCTATGTCTTCGTCGTCGTGCATGCCCGTGGCGCCTCCAGGGTCTGTATGGCTCGACACTCTCCTCGTGCGCTCTGACCATTCTCGTAGTCAACCGACTCGGCTGCTCGACCGCTCGTGGTCTTGTCCTTGCACGTGGTAGCGGTGTCGGTATGGGATAACGACTGACTCCTGTGCCCTCCAGGATCATGTACCGCGTCGCTTGGGTCCTCTGTGACGCCCGGCGAACTCTCTTTGTCAGCGTCGTCGATCGCTATCCGACCAGCCCGCTCCCCCTCGAGCAATGCGCTGACGCTCCGAGGTGCGTCTGGGGACTGCGGTTGAGCTACACTCGCCGCTTCGTTTGTTTCGTGAGTCTCCTCACTCGCTGACTCGATTCGACGGTCTCCGTGACCTCGACCAAGTCCATTTTGCAGGTCTCCTCCGGTACGGCGTGCGTGTGGTCGACCTCAGTGTCGCCACCATCGCCTCGGCTGCTCGTCTGTGCGGTGTGGCTCATGCCAGTACCCTCCTCGTCTGTGGCCTCAATGCCCAGACTCCCGGGTCCAGCTCCTCACCTGCTTGCACTCTCGGCCGCCTCCTCGTGGACCATCCCTGCCGTTTCGACCTCACCGACTCCCTCGCCTGCTCGACTAATGAGCGGCCCGTCTGGTGGGTCCCGCGACGCGCCCTCTGGCCTTGTGGGCCCTGCGCATGTTGTGTCTGGGTTTGCGACGTCAATGGTCTCGTCGTGGACCTGCTGACTCACCGTTCCAGGTTCCTGGGGCACGACTGACGTGCGACGGACCTCTGTGTCCTCGCCGTCGTCATCCGGGCTGCTCGTCATGGCTGCAAGACCCTTGCTACTAGCCGTTTCAGCAGTCCGCTCGCCCCTCCAACCTCTCGGTTCGACTCCTTGGGGCCTTCTCGTGCCGCGTTCTCGTTCGCGACGGCTCCCGTTCCTCGACTTCTCGACCTGTGGACCTCCAGACCTGTTCTCGACCTTCTCGCACTCTCGCGCCTTGTGTCCAGGCTCGCCGCACCTCCGGCAGGTGCCACCGAACGTCTTCGGTGTGTGCGCAGCCTCTCGGGTCACGTTCCTGGCCTTCTCGAACTCTGGCGACTTCTTGAATAATTTTCCTAAGTGCGTGAACATGTCGTAAGTGGCCTTGAACTGTCGGACTCGAAGCCAGAGCGAATCAGGGATTGTGGCACCGATTAGGCATTTCGCCGCTGCATTCCGCTGTTGCCAAGCCTTCACGAGGGCTTCTGGTGGCATGTGGAAGCGCACTAGTGGCTGAAAGCTTCATCCCACCCGGCGTGGCACTCGCCACACCCAACATCGGATCCAACGTTGAGGATGTCAACCCCGCCAACGCAATTGACGACGACCCCGGATTGTTATTCCCCAATACCGGTGTATGCGCTGACATACCATCGTTGCTCCCTGCTGAAGCAGGCCCTGATACGAGGTGGAGCAGACCTATCAACGTCCCATGCCGTGCGCGTTTAACGACGGCCGAACTGGAACCGGAAGCAGCGCTATTAGGGGCAGGTTGGGACGAGAGGTGGTGTGGTTGTTGCGCGTGTGCATTGTCCTCGGCTTGATCTTGTTCGAGTTTGCGGGTCTCGCCAGTGTTGGGTGGACAACCATTGGACGATGGGGCTAGTGCTGCGATGGGGCGTTTGCGCATGCGAATGTCTTTCCGGATACAGATTTTGATGCCTTGGTCAGTGAGGGAGCAGGAGAGGGGAGTTGATTCTGTATTTCTTTGGGGGGGAACGTGGTTGGGGGGTGGAAGCAGGGTCCCGTTGGAGACGAAATAGAGTAATGATCCGAAAGCCGACATAAATGAAAGCACAGAACGAGGACAAAAGCAGGATATGTCAGATACGACAAAGTCGTTGTACCAGAGACAACCAACCTTCCATTCCTGGAAACTTTTTTTGCGGTGTGGACATAAAACGCAGCCAAATAAATGGATTTGCAGTGACGGACGGTGCTGCTATGGGGTTAGACGAGAAATGGGAGAGTGCAACTTGAGGAGAGGGAAGGGGGACGCACCCGACGACCTCAAAGAGACTGAGTTTGAAACGGTAGCTACCTTCGGTGCGCACGCTGAGATCTGGAAATACAAAAAAACCCGCGTCTTCGTTGTGATTCTCGGTATCTTTGAGATGGTATAGGGAGGAAACGACTGATCCAGTTGTGCATCGTGTTTTGCCATCCTGCTGATTGGTGCAATGTGTGTGATCGCGTCGTATGATAGTATATAATCGAATGGGAGCGAGGGGGTGAGCAAGTGAGTGCGCAGGGGCACTCGCTTGCTGTGTGGCGAACAGGAGGGAGGGGACTGAGCGAGCGAGTGCATGACTACAATAGCAAGGGGCTTGAGAGGTGGAGGCGAGGGTGAGTGAGGCGAGATGGATATGCTTATCTCGCTGTTCCTTCTCCTTCCTTCCTGTTGAATTTCCTCACTTTCTCTCCTCCTCGCGACGGTCCTGCTGCTGGCCGTTCTGCCGGTTCGTGTTTTGGTTCGCGCTGTTGTTGCTGCCACAAGAGGGCGTGAGTGTTTGCTGTGATGCGAAGGAGGTTGCCTGCTGCCATGAAGGCGCGGACGAGTACTGCGACACGAAAGAATGTCAGCATCGTTCATACGCACGTAGGGAGCTTTGAATGTCTTTACAGCGCCAAACTTGCTGCTCGTGGTTGACATGGTCGCTGCGCTGAGTGGCGTGCATGTGTGGATACGCTTGTACACTGTTCGTAGTGGTTCCTAAATTGTTCGTAGTTGTTTGTACATTGTTCGTACACTGTTCGTAGTGGTTCCTGAATTGTTCGTAGTGGTTCCTAAATTGTTCGTAATTGTTCGTACACTGTTCGTAGTGGTTCCTAAATTGTTCGTAGTTGTTTATACACTGTTCATAGTAGTTCATACACCATTTGTGCACAGTTCATAGATGGTTCGGAATGTTTGTAACCATTCTCCAGGCTTCATGGACTGTTTGTATATTGTTT
>JBBPTM010000002.1:0-21633 GCA_038094115.1 Boletus loyita | reverse complement strand
TAATAATAAATATTAATGATATTTAAATATAGTAGAGATAGTTCATTAAAGAGCCAAATATAGAAGAAATATTATATTTATATATATGCCACAACTTATACCATTTTATTTTGTAAATCAATTATCTTTTGCTTTATTAGCTATAATTTATTTAATTTTTATAATGTCTAAATCTGTTTTACCTTATTTTACTTTACAACAAGTAATAAGAGTATATATCACAAAATTAGCTAATACTAATAAATAGTTAACACCCCAAATAACTAAGTAAAGGCAAATTAGATATACTAACCCTATGATGAGAATAACCCAATTACCATTAACAGGTTCACGTTTATTCTTATATTTTTTATTTGTATATATTTTATATTAGCGGAGATATTTTATTAATAATTTTACGAGGGTTTGCTTTTAACATTTATTAACACTACACTATTTTAATAATTAGGTATGATCTGGCTAATACAGAGCCTAAATTTAAACTAGCTTTAACTTTATCTCAATTCTAATTCTATAAAATATATATTTAAACCTAACCTAATAAATTATATCTCATGTGTAAACAAGAAAACAAATTAATATATAACTCTCCTCCTTATTAAACAGAATTAAAAATTTAATGATAAATAGTACTTATAAATATTAATTTAGACCTTATAAATTTTTATTTTTTAGAGATGTAATAACTCTATAATTCCTTTAAATTTTTAATATTATATAAATAAAATAATAATATTATTTATATAATTATTTTAAAAGAGTTGAGAAAAAAAAATAAGTTTTTTTAATGGTAGAAGATGAACTGGATTAATCACTTCCTTTGGGTGGGAGAAGAAGCGTGTTCGAGTCGCGCCTACCATAATAAATTTAATTTTTATTATAATGAGTATAAAATATCTTTATATCTTTATATGGTGTTATGGCAGAGTGGTTATTGCGGGGTACTGTTAATACCTTATTCAGAGGTTCAATTCCTCTTGACACCTAAATAAAATTTAACCAAAAAAACTAATATTTAAACTAAAAGAAGTGAATATAAAAAAATTATATATTTATATATAATATAACTTTGCAAACATGTTGAAATTTTGGTAAACAATCTCCTCTTAAGCAGGAGTGGAAGTAATTCCTTAAGAGTTCGAGTCTCTTTGTTTGTAATAAATGTTTCAATGATAGTGTTCATTTATAAAAAAGGTATATAATAATATTGTATACTTACTATGTGATATAGTGTAAAGGTCCGCACGACAGTCTCATCAACTGTAAGTTTTGGTTCAAACCCAAAATTCGCACATTTATTCTATTATTTTTAATTTTTATAGGTCTTTTAGTATAATGGTAGTACATTATCCCTTCACGATAATAGTACCAGTTCGAATCTGGTAAAGACTACAAAGTAATTAATCTAATTATTCTGAATCAAACTATAAATAAGAATAATAAAGATTAACCTGAATACTATATTTAGTATATAATCCACAAAAATTTTTATACTTTCATATTTGAGCGTGATTAGAGGAATAGTTATCATTTGGAAAGGTAAGGCAATTGCTAATTGTTCTGGGGCAACTCTTGGGTGTTCGAATCGCCTCTATTCCGATTTATTACAAATAAAAAGATTATTAAAATTTATACTTCATAAACATTAACACTTAAAGGTAAATAATCAATATATTTTTATATATATAATTTAATATTTTATATATATTCTATTTTTAGAAAATAAAGGGCTTAATTAGTCTGTTTTATTATTAAAACTAAAAAAGAGGTAAATTAATTTATATTTGAATTGGCTCTTTTCTACCAATGCTAAGGAAATTGGAACACTTTACTTAATTTTTTCAATATTTGCAGGTATGATAGGAACTGCATTTTCTGTTCTTATTAGAATGGAATTAATGTCTCCAGGAGTACAAATTTTATCAGGAGACCATCAATTATTTAATGTAATTATTAGTGCTCATGCTTTCATAATGATTTTCTTCATGGTTATGCCTGGTCTTGTAGGTGGATTTGGTAATTACTTATTACCTGTTCAATGTGGGGCTCCAGATATGGCTTTCCCTAGATTGAATAATATTAGTTTCTGGTTATTACCTCCTTCATTAATTTTATTATTATTAAGTTCTTTAGTTGAACAAGGAGCAGGAACAGGGTGGACAGTATATCCTCCATTATCTTCTATTCAAGCACATTCAGGTGGTAGTGTAGATTTAGCTATCTTTAGTTTACACTTAGCTGGTATATCTTCATTATTAGGTGCAATAAATTTTATAACCACAGTATTAAATATGAGAACTAATGGAATGAGCTTACATAAATTACCTTTATTTGTATGGGCTATTTTTGTAACTGCTATATTATTATTATTATCATTACCTGTATTAGCTGGTGCTATTACTATGTTATTAACAGATAGAAATTTTAATACAAGTTTCTATGATCCAGCAGGAGGTGGTGATCCTGTTTTATATCAACATCTTTTCTGGTTCTTTGGTCATCCTGAAGTTTATATTTTAATTATACCAGGTTTTGGTATTGTTAGTCATATTGTTTCAACTTTCTCAGGTAAACCAATCTTCGGTTACTTAGGTATGGTTTACGCTATGTTCTCTATCGGTATTTTAGGATTCTTAGTATGGTCTCATCATATGTTTAGTGTGGGGTTAGATGTTGATACTAGAGCTTACTTTACTGCTGCTACAATGGTTATTGCCGTTCCTACTGGTATTAAAATCTTCTCTTGGTTAGCTACTTTATATGGTGGGAGTTTAAGATTTACTACTCCTTTAATCTTTACTTTAGGATTCTTAGCCTTATTCACAATAGGAGGATTAACAGGAGTAATCTTATCAAATGCTAGTTTAGATATAGCATTACATGATACTTATTACGTAGTTGCTCACTTCCATTATGTATTATCAATGGGAGCTGTATTTGCTTTATTTGCAGGTTTCTACTATTGGGCACCTAAAATTATAGGAAGAACATATAATGAATTCTTAGGTCAAGTTCACTTCTGGACATTATTTGTTGGAGTTAATTTAACTTTCTTTCCTCAACATTTCTTAGGTCTTGCTGGAATGCCTAGAAGAATCCCTGATTATCCTGATGCTTTTGCTGGATGGAATGCTATCTCTAGTTTTGGTTCTTTAATTTCTGTAGTTGCTACTGTATTATTTGGTTATATTATTTATGATATTTTCGTTAATGGGAAAGAAGTAAATAATAATCCTTGGGCTATACCTGCATACTTCACATCATTATCACAATACGATACTGAAGCTGAATCAGCTAATACATTAGAATGGTCATTAGCTAGTCCAATACCATTCCATGCATTTAATATGTTACCTGTACAATCTTAATAAATAAAAAATAATTAGATTAATTAAAAAAAGAATAATACTATTTAAAATTTTAATTTATAGACAATAAAGTATAGTATTAAATGTAACATTCTTAATTATTATATAATCCCCTCCTTAAATAAATTATTAACATTATTAAAATATTTATTATAAAATTAAAGTATAATTTTTAATATTATTTAATAAATTTTTATAAATATGTTGATTAAAATGGTGTAAATAATATGAAAATTTAAGAAAAATAAGCAAAATTATATCATATAAATAAGAATAAATTAGTTAACTTTATTGTTAATATAAAGATTAATTTTATAGTTTTAAAGTAATAGGAGTTAATATATAACTTTAATAATTTAATTTATCTTTTTAAAAAAAGACTAAAAGTATAAGTATCTTAATTATTAATTTTTTCATATAGATTAAGTATTTATTAAAACTAAGCACACAATTATATAAAAATATTAAAAATAATGTTCTTAAATAACTTAAATAATTTATTTATAAATTCTCCATTAGAACAATTTGAAGTTGTTAGTTTAGCTAGTTATAATTCACCTTTATTCTTTAATTCCTCTTTTACTCTTACAAATTCAGCTTTATTTACAGTATTAGTAATATCTCTTATTTTATTTATACATCAAAATAGTGGTAAAGATAAAACTAATTTAAACTTTAATAAAAAAATGAAATTAATACCAAATAAAGAAAGTATCTTATTAGAAAGTTTATTTGCTAGTATTAATACTATAGTAAGAGATCAAATAGGTAGAGAAGTTTATTTACCATTTATCTATTCTTTATTCTTATTTATTTTATGTTCTAATTTAGTAGGTAATATCCCATATACATTTACTATAACAACCTCAATAATAGTTTCAATAGGTTTATCATTTACTATATTAATAGGTGTAACTATTTTAGGATTATCTATACATAAGATTCACTTTTTCTCATTCTTTATTCCTTCTGGAACACCTTTAGCTTTAGTTCCTTTATTAGTTTTAATTGAATTAATTAGTTATTTAGCTAGAGCTTTCTCATTAGGTATAAGATTATTTGCTAATATGGTAGCTGGTCATACTTTATTAAAAATCTTATCTACATTCTTATTTAAAATGTTCTCAGGTGGATTAATAATATTTGTATTAACTTTATTACCATTTGCTTTATTCTTAGCTATTACAGGTTTAGAATTAGCTGTATCATTTATCCAAGCTTATGTATTCGTTCTTCTAGTATGTTCTTATATTAAAGATGCTATCGAATTACATTAATCTTAAATTTTATTTATTTCTCCCCTCCGAATAATTTTATTTCTATTTATAATATATCAAATTAAATTTCTTAAGTATATTTATTATAAAATTAAAAGAGAGTTTAGAAGTCTAAAACTGGGATTTAAACTTAATTGTGTTTTATTAATTACTTAATATTTTTAGTAATAACACATGATAAATTTAGGAAGGTTCAAGGTATAAATTAATTATTTAATAATTATTAATTTTAACATAAATAAAGTTTTAGTGAAAAATACAAAGTAATTTGGTGGAATTCTAAGAGAAAATATTAAATTAAATTAAACATAAAAATTAAATTTTAATAAAATCTAACACTAAAGTTTGTTAATTTATTTTAAATATAATTTAATTTTGAAAGATAGAAAACCCTTTATTTAACCTGAAATAAACATTAATATTAATATTATAAATATATATTAATATATTATATATTAGATCGATCAGAAAAATTATATTAACAAAAACTGTCTTATAGATATTTATTCTAACTCATTATTACTAATTTATTATTAATTTTATTCTCTTATTATTTAACTTTTTAACTGAAATAGTTTAACGGTAGAACGTACCCTTCATGATGGTAAAACAAAGGTTCAATTCCTTTTTTCGGTAAACAATAAAATTTAAAAAAGAGATATTTGACTTTTAAGTAGAAAGATTAAATAAAGAATTTAATATTTCTAAGGGTAGAATCGGAGACTCGAACTCTGAACATCGTCGCCACAAGACGTCATTTTAACCAATTAAACTAATCCTACCTCTTTTATCTTTATTTTAAATAAATTTTGGTTTTAATCTTTTTTTAAAAAAAAAGATAAAAGTATCGATGACAATATTGTACAACATCAAATAATTATTAAATTAATTAATGAGTATTTTAAAGGGGTTATTAAGGATTACTAGCAAATTTATATAAAAGGAGGCTCCACAGCCAAAAGTCTACATATTTATAAAAAATAATAAAAATTATAGTAATATAATTTTTATTATGAATAAGAAAATTACGAGATGAGACAATCCTAAGGGAAACCTTTTTATATATTACTTCCTGAAGTAAAACATTTCAATAGGGAAAGGAAAGGAAATCAACCGAGACTCCGAAAGTAATGGTGAGTGAAATCGGATTAGCCAAAATCTAACTTAGAATAAAAATAAAAATTTTTTTATCACTATAACATTAAAGTAAACTTAATAAATGATTTTAACTTATAGCTTGTATAATTAAACTTAAAATTAAGTTAAAATATATGAATTAGCCAAATAAATTTGATTAAGATTTTATGAAGGAATATAGCTAATAGTATATTTTACATAATTTAAATTATTATAACTAATAATGAAATATTTATTATTTTAAAAATATAAATGCTTGATGGATATAGATAGATATGATTAATTATATTATTTTAAAATTTTATTTTTATATAATATAAATTTTACATAGTAATTACGATTACAACTAAGAAGGTGAATTTATAATGAGACCTGTATTTTATATGTTAGATTTTTATTATTTAAGTACGATGAGAGTAAACTTGTCGGAATATAGGGGTACCATCCTCTAAGGCTAAGTATTTATAAATTTAGCGATAGTGAAAAGTACCGTGAGGGAAAAGTTGAAAAGAGTGTAGAATAATATTACTTGTAAAAAAAGAAATAAAGATACAAATAATATTAGTTCTTATCGAACATTGTTCGAACGAATGTAAATAACACGCAGTGAAATAGATCATGAATTAGTAACTCTATAAGCAGTCAAAGTCACAAAAATAAATTTGGAACGTGACAATGGCGTACCTTTTGCATAATGGGTCAGCAAGTTAATAGAAGTAGCAAGGTTTAAAGCCTAAGCGAAAGCGACTATATTAAAATTTGATTAATTTTAATTAAATTAACAATATGGGTTAAGTTACTGCTATTAGACCCGAAGCCAGGTGATCTTTCCAAGAACAGATTATTAACGGATCGAACGGGTGAATGTTGCATTATTCTCCGAAGATTTTTGGAAAGCGGTGAAATGCCAATCTGACCTGGTGATAGCTGGTTTTCTACGAAACATATTTTAGTATGACATCTACACAATATTTATGGAGGTACAGCACGGTAATTCCATACAAATATTAATTAATTTTAATAGGAGTTTAATTTGCGGGGACTTAAAAATCTTACCAATGGAAATAAATCTCGGAATTACATAAATAGATGGTAGATATTCAGACTATTCATGATAAGTTGGATAGTCAAGACGGAAACAGCCGTGAACACTGATTAAGGTCCCGAATGATTATTAAGTGAAATAAAGGAAGTGACAAATTGAATGCAGTTGAAAAGTGAGCCTGGTAGTCGCTACTTATAATGAACGTGTATCAACGTATCAACCCTTAGATTGTTGCTCCGAAGATTTAACGGGTCTAAAATAATCAACCGATATCGTGTTAATTTTAAAGATAGAAGTTTATAGCTCTATATTTAAAATCTAGGTAGTAGAACATTCAGATAATTCAACAAAAATATTCCTCTAGGAAAGGAATACAAACCTAAAATTGACAGTGTGACATTGTTTATAAAATAGGAATCTGAAGAGATAATGCTGACATGAGTAACGTAAAAAGAAAGTTTAAACTTTCTCGCCGAATACGAAAGGGTTATTAGCTAAAGATTAAATCTACTAATGTTAATGCGGTCTCTAAGGTACAAAACCAACGTTTTGACTGATGAGTATAGCTTTGAAAGTCCACATGGAGAATAAATTTTTACACATAGAATTTCATTATAATTACTTATAATGATAGAAGATTAACTTTAATAAATTTTAAGACAATTTATTAGATTTAATATTGAATTGTTCTTGTATTATATTAAATGAATATTTAATATGATTATAATATTTAATTAATTAAATATTATAGTAGATTTTTATATTAATTGGGGCCAGGAAAAAGATGTTTTTTGAATAACTTCGATTCTATATTCTAATTTAGTCTTATAATTTTATAAATTTTAGAGTTAATATTCTAAAATCTTTATATCAAAAAATAATATAAATTATATTTAAATAAGATCAAACTAGTCATTTGATTAATATTAAATAAATTAAATTTAAATTAGTATAAGCAAAAAAACCTAAATTAGTAGAAGTTAAATTAATTTATCTAATTTAGTGAGAACTGATTAATAAAGAATTTAATGATTTAGGCTAGTTTTATTTAAGTATAGTTTCTAAGCACAACCGTACCCTAAGCCGACACAGGTTCGTAGGTAGAGAATACTAAGGCGTAGAGCTAAAAGTTGTTAAGGAACTCGGCAAATTATCCTCATAAGTTCGACAAGAAGAGGAACCATGAATTTTAGTAAGTTAATAACTCCTATTAATTTATTTATATGGTGGCACAAAATAGGAAGCCCCGACTGTTTACTAAAAACACAACTATCTGCAATTATGAAAATAATAGTATAGGTAGTGAGATTTGCCCAATGCCATATTAATAAGTAATAATAATGGGTAACTGTTTCTTTACAAAAAATTGGTTAATAGCGGTCTTAACTATGAGGATCCTAAGGTAGCAAAATAAATTGGCCATTAAATGTGGTCCAGTATCAATAATTTAACGATGGCTTCACTGTCTCTACAACTTGCTCAGTGAAATTGAATTACCCGTGCAGATGCGGGTTACCTCAAAGAGGACGGGAAGACCCCATGCAGCTTTACTGTAGCTAGTTATCATATAAAAAGTTCTATAACCTCGGTTATACAGATAATAGGGAGTCGATTAGACATCTATGGAAAACCTTAGGTCTGAGGTGGAACTGGTATTTATCTTCTTATTTATAAAATTTAAGAGGAAATAGCTGACTAGTTGGCAGTTTGACTGGGGCGGTCGTCTTTAATAGAGTAGCAAAGTACATCCAAATAGATTAAAAATTTAGATAATATTGACTATTTAATTAAATGGTAAATATTCTGACAAATAATTTTATATTGTTAATTATTATTTAATAATAATTACTTTAAAATCAATTTTATATTTCAATAATAAGGTATGCTAGACATTAAATGGAGGTTAATGAACCATGAAAGGTTCTGTAGAGTGCAATGACGGTAAGCATGCTTAACTGAAAGACTTAATAGTCGAACAGATACGTAAGTAGGGCATAGTGACCCTTTGCTATATTATGGAATAGACAGGGATCAATTGATAAAAGTTACGCTGGGGATAACAGCCTAATAGCCAGCGAGAGTACACATTGTCCTGGCTGTTTGGGACCTCGATGTCGACTTAATTTATCCTCCAGGGGCAAAACCTTGGAAGGGTTCGGCTGTTCGCCGATTAAAAAATTACATGAGTTGGGTTTAATACGACGTGAGTCAGTATGGTCCCTATCCTTTTGAGGGACAAATAGTAAAAAGGGGTAGACCTTCTAGTACGAAAGGACCAATAGGCTGTGTTTCTCTAGTGTACCAATTGTAATATTAAATAATTTTGTCAAATAAGTTATTATTTAACTTAATCAAATTATAAAACTTTGCATAGTTGGGTAGCCACAAACATATTAGATAAGTACTGAAAGTATATCAAGTTCGAATTTATCCCCTAGATACTATCAATGGTTTTCTCTTTGTTAACTATCACGAATGGTTATTATTACTTTTCTAATTTTAATCATTTCTTGTAATCGGTATAAAATATATATACTACAATTTTATACTATAGTTATTCTATATTGATAGAAAGTATTTAAATATATATATGTATATTACGTATATTTAACAATATGAGTTACAAGTATTGTAATAATACACAAAGAGATTAAAAATCCATAAATAAAGAAATAGATCATTTCTTAGATAGGATGCAAATGAATTGATTGTAAAATCGTAAGTTTAGCATTACTAATTTTAAAATAGACTTGGTGTTTTAGGTTGTCAAAAAAATAATAATAGTTGTAATAAGTAAATAAGTAAATATTTATTTTATTACTTTTTTTTATATAAAACTATTTTATAATAGTTATTATATATTAATATAATAAATTAAGATAATTATTCTTAAGATTTTATATTAAAAGGAACAAATCCTTTATTCTTCGATTTTATTAAAATCTTTTATTATAAATACAATATAATAAAATTAAATATTTTAATAAGAGAATTGATTAAGATAAATCTTAGTATACCTAATTTTTAATATAAATTTAGTTTATATTAGTATAATATGAGAGATAATTTATATTTATAAGGTATTAAACTCAGTGTTTTATATGTAAAAATAAAATAATAAAAGAGTAAAATTAAACTAAGACTGATTGATTTTAAAAAATTAAATACAAACAATGTTACAAAATATCTCAATTTTTAATACTTTATATAATGATGCACCTCAACCTTGGCAAATTGGATTCCAAGATTCTGCTTCACCAGCCTTTACAGGTATTATTGATTTACATAATTCTATTTTCTTTTATTTAATTGTTATTTGTGTAGGTGTTTTCTGGGCTTTAGGTTCTATTGGATACTTTTATAGTTATAATAATTCTCCTATTGTTCATAAATATCTTAACCACGGAACTTTAATAGAATTAATCTGGACTATAACACCAGCTTTAATTTTAACAGTTATAGCCTTTCCTAGTTTTAGATTATTATATTTATTAGATGAAGTAACTTCACCAACTATAACAATTAAAGTAGTAGGTCATCAATGGTATTGGTCATATGAATATAGTGATTATGTAACAGAAAGTGGACAATCTATTGAATTTGATTCATATATGATCCCTGAATCAGATTTAGAATTAGGTCAATTTAGATTATTAGATGTGGATAATAAAATGATTATTCCTGTAGATTGCCACATAAGATTAATTGTAACAGGTGCAGATGTAATCCATAGTTTTGCTGTACCGTCATTAGGAATAAAAATTGATGCTACACCAGGTAGATTAAATCAATGTTCTATCTTAGCTGAAAGAACAGGAACTTTCTATGGTCAATGTTCAGAAATTTGTGGTACATGGCATGGATTTATGCCTATAGCTGTAGAAGCAGTTTCAGTTCAAGATTACTTAGCTTGGGTAGATTCAATGTAATAATGATAATTAATTAATTTATTAATTTATTTATTTTTAATAAAATTAGAATAATAGTAATTTGCACCCCTCCTATTAGAAATAAAAAATAAATAAGCGAATAATGAAATTTAAGTCAGATATAAGCTTATTTAAGAAAGTAGTAAATTTGTAATTTATCTAATTTATAAAAATTATCTAATAATATAACATATATTGTATTATATTATTATTATAAGGTTTTATTTTGAGATATAATATATATAATATACTTTAATTAAATTTTATAAAACTAATAATAAGTATTTAGTAGCATGAATTAAATATTAATTAATTTATTTTATTAATATTTTTATTTAAATAAAACTAATTTTATTTATATAATATTATACATTTAAAATTTTGAGAATTTATTATTATTTTAAAAGAGATTTATAATTTAGATATTTTCATTTCATTTGTATTTTTTTAAGTTCTAATTTATAAAAATAATTAAGGGGAAATCTGATAATTGGTAATCAACTGTACTTGCACTACTGTAATGATAGTTCGAGTCTATCTTTCTCCATACCATAAATATAAATATTTTAAAAATAACAAATATTTATAAGCTTCGGTTGCTTAAGGGTTAAAGCGTTCGTCTGAAGATCGAAAGACAGTGGTTCAACTCCATTCCGAGGCATTTTTAATTAAGTTTAATTAAGTTTAATTATGTTTAATATTTATATATAAGCCTGAATAGTTTAATTGGTAAAATTACTTACTTGTAATAAGTCGTTGGCGGTTCAAGTCCACCTTTAGGTATATTAATACAATAAAAATAAATAAAAGAGTCTATAAAAAAATATCAAATTAATTCTAAATTAATATAATGTTTTGTTTATGAGTTATAGTATAATTGGAAAAACGTCTTCCTTTGGCGAAGAATTTCCTCGTTCGAATCGGGGTAACTCAAGATAGAGTTATTCTTTGATATTCTTTTTTATTTCTTTCTAGTTAAGAAGTTTTGAGATATAATTAATTATACTCATTCAATATTATAAATAAGCAAGCTTATTAATTAAAAAAATTTTTTTAATCTTATTATATATATCTTCTTTAAGTTGAAACTATCTAAGTTGGAAGTATAACTCAAAAGGTAGAGTGTTTCACTTTTAATGAAACGGTTGAGAGTTCGAATCTCTTTACTTCCTTTATAATAATTATTATTTGTATTAAGATACTTTTTTTATATATTAGAAGTATCTTTTATTTAATTAATTAAAGAGCATAGTATAATTGGTAATATAGTGATCTCCAAAATCATTGTCAGGTGTTCGAGTCGCCTTGTTCTTGAAAATAAACCTCAAATAAAATAAAAAGGGTCCTTAGCTTAAATAGGTAGAGTTTCTAATTGTCGCTTAGTAAGGTACCAGTTCGAATCTGGTAGGACTCGTAATTAAAAAAATAAATAAGTTAAATAGTAAAATTTAACTATATAAAATAAATAATATACTAAATAATTAAATTATTATACTAATTAAAAGAGTAATATTATTTAAATTATAATATACGTCAGACACTATCTTTAAATTATATATTTTATAATACTTATGTTAGCTGCAGCAAAATTCATCGGTGCAGGATTAGCTTGCTCAGGTTTAATTGGTGCCGGATTAGGTATCGGTCAAATCTTTGCTTCATTAATCGCTTCTACTGCTAGAAACCCTCAATTAAGAGGACAATTATTCGGTTATGCAATTTTAGGATTCGCCT
Organism: Boletus loyita; assembly: GCA_038094115.1. NCBI lineage: Eukaryota > Fungi > Basidiomycota > Agaricomycetes > Boletales > Boletaceae > Boletus > Boletus loyita. Next base: position 9,143 of record JBBPTM010000002.1, on the reverse strand, counting down.
TAGCCGAAGCTACAGGATTATTCTCATTAATGATTGCTTTCTTATTATTATACTCATAATTAAATATTAATTAGAATTAAATATTAATTATTTTATTAATTTAATTTTTATCTCCCCTCCATAAAAATTAAAAGAGTGATATAAATTTAAATCTAACGAGTATAGTTAAGTTGGTATAACCTTTACCTTCCAAGTAGATGTGATCAGTTCGAGTCTGATTACTCGTATATTATTTATGCTCATATTAATAAAATAATTGTTTTATTGTTAAATTATTTTAACCAAAATTTATCTAAATTTATTTTTTTTAATTAAAATATTAGATCTAATTTATGAATCTTAGAAGGATACTTATTCGAAAGATAAAATATCTTTAAAGATTATGTATCTGTATTACATGAAATGAAACAATCTTCAGAAAAATCTACTCCTTTATATTTAATTGCTAAATTATTAATGAATTCTTTATATGGTAAATTCGGAATGAGTGATGATTTAGGTAATCATGTAATCATAAATACTGACCAATTAGATAAAATTATTGAATCTAAAAATAAAATAACTACTATAGAATTAGATGAAGATTTATATTTAGTTAGTTATCATGATAAAAATGATGATAAATTATTAGATGATTATACAGATTATGATATATCAGTAGGAGTTGCATCTGCTATAACTGCATATTCAAGAGTTATTATGACACAATTTAAAAATTTACCTAATAACAAAATGTATTATACTGATACTGATTCAGCTGTAATGGAAAAACCATTAGATGAATCTTTAGTAGGTAAACATTTAGGACAAATGGTTCATGAAAGAACTTATAAAGAATTTGTAGCATTAGCACCTAAAGTTTATGGAGGTTTAACAGATAATAAAGAAATAACAAAAGTTAAAGGATTTAAAAAAAAGTAAGTTTTATAGATTTAAAATCATTATTAATTAAAGATAAATCATTAGAATTATACCAAAATAAATGGTTTAGATTTATAGATAAAGGTACTATTTCTATAAAACAACAAATATATACTTTAGTACCTACTGCAAATAAGAGAAACTTAATTTATAAAAATAATAAATTGGTATCAACTGAAGCTTTTGTATTAAAATATCCCCTCCTATATAATTCTTTAATTTAATGGTAAAATATCTGAACTCCTAATCAGTAAATATCAGTTCGAATCTGGTAAGAATTGAGATTTCTTATATTTTTTAATATATAAGTATATTTTATATAGTTTAATTCTTTTTTATAACCTCCTAAACATCTTATTGGATTTGAACCAATTTTATATTGCTTCGAAGGCAAATGCTTTACCATTTAGCTAAAGATGTATAATAAATTATTACTTAAAATTATAATATATAAGAATAACTTATAAGTTTATTAATCTTAATTTAATATTAAAAAATAAGATAAATAAAATATTAGGATTGTAAATTAGATATTAGATTAATTTAAATTAGATACCTGATTAATTTAAATTAGATACCAGATTATTTTAGTGTAAATTACAAGTAAAGAGAATCGAACTCTTAAGTGCTAGAAGCATAAATGCCTAAGATTTACCCGGTTACCTGAGATTACGGCATACTTGTGAATAATTTATATATACTATATTTATTTTACTAGTATAATTATAAATCTTAATTAAAGAGAATTACAATTGTAAATACTTTCTTAATACTTATTTTTAATATAGGGAGTAGAGTAATCGAAACTCTGTCTGTAAAGTGTAAATTTACTGCTAAACCACTCAGCTAACCCCCTAAAATTTATAATATCAAATTATTAATATTTATGGGTTAATGTTCTAAAATTCTAGTTTATTTAATTATTAAAGTTAATTATAATATAATTTATATAATTTATATATTTAGTTAATTCAAAATAAAAAGATTAAATTTAAAATTGGAGGGGGGTTATATACTCTTCGTTTTATTTTTCAGCAGCACCTTCCAGTACGGCTACCTTGCTATGACTTTTGAGATGTTACTCAATTTAATTCGTTGGGTTCAGTTTTTTCTTAACAATCACGTTTATAAATTTAGATTAGACCAGATTATATATTATTATATATGTTACTATTGAGTAATAATATATTCAAATAGTCAATAAGCATATACTATTTATCCTTTAAGGAAAATCTTATCTTAAACTAATACTCCAATTTTAAAAATTTCATAAAAATAATTAAAAATTAAAAATTTGTACTAATTAATTAAGTATTTAAGTACTTATAATTATTATTTGAATACTTATATAAAGGTTAATTTATACTTTCTATCAAATAGATTGAAAATAAGAAAATAAGAACAATGCACATCTTCCTTAAAATCAAGCTCCTTCCCAGCGACAGACGGTTAGTTCATCCTGAATGCTTAATTCACCGTTGCGTAATGATCAACGATTACTCGAAATTCCTTTTTCATGTCACCGAGTTTCAGATGACAATTCAACTAATTTAATAGTTAACTTTATTTAATGATTAGCTCCTCCTTATTCCTTGTTTTTAGTTCAGAAATATAATTTCTAAGTTTATTTAGGGACAGAATTGCATCACTTTGTAAAAGTTTTTGTGGCACGTCTATAGCCCAGTTCATGAGGGCCATAATGACTTGTCTTAGCCCCAACTAGCATCTTATCAACACTATTATGTATTATGTATAAACTAATACTAGGGATTTCGTCCGTTTACGGATTTAACCAAACTTCTCACGACACGGACTGACGACAGCCATGCAACACCTGTATTCTTACAATAATTTACTTAATTTAAAAAGAGATAGTAAATTGCTTTTCAATAACTTATTCAATTTAAATAAACATTAATAAGAATATACAAGAACTGGTAAGATTTTACGCGGATTATCGTATTAAATAACATGCTTCACTTCGTTTGCTTCAAGACCGACTAATTTTTTTGTTTTCAACTTTGCAGTCTTACTAACAAGGCGGAATGGTCATCGTGTTAACCTCGTCACTAATATCTATATAATAAAATATAATATAATTATATATTATTTATTATTATATTTTAATTTTTAATAACTACCATTCATCGTTGACTGAGAGAGATAATTAGGTCTCTAATCTAAGTTTCTTATTCTCCCCTTCGTTTCTGAGCGTCAATCTTAAGTAGATAAATAGCTTTAACCTTTAGTACTCCACATTATTATAAGTTGTCAGTCCCAATTAATTATGTTGTTTAGCTTACCCTCTTTTAGATTCTAGCTTTAATTATAATATAATTTATTTAGCTATAAATATTTATTATTGTTATAATATTAATTATCTTTTTAAAGCCGCCTACACACCCTTTACGCCTGATTATGACGATTAACGTTTGCGTCTAAGGTCTTACCGAGTCTTCTGGCACCAAATTTAGACGACACTAATAGTAAGATAATATCATTATTTTCTCTTACCTTATCTTAAATTTAATATTTAAGATTTCAGTTAGCTAGTTCACTCTTGCGAGCATTGACTAATATTCTTGACTGCAGGTAATTTTATTTTACTTGGGGTATTTTCACTCCCAATGTGGCCATATGTTCTATCAAACTTGGCTTTTGATCGTAGACTTGGTAGGCCGTTACCACTACCAACTATCATAATCAAAGTAAATAGAATCCTAAAGCAGAAAAATTCCTTTTTAAAGCAAAAATAGCTAATTTTACCTTAATCATTTATTCCTAACACATTATTTAAATTTATTAATATGCTTAATTAGTCAAATAATAAATAATTATAAAAATAATAATATTAGTAATAACTATATTAATATAATTCATTAAAATTAATTTTAATGTTAGTTTAATATAATACGAAAATACTCATAAATTTTTGTAAGACTATTTTTATTTTCTTTTCTGATTAATTATCTCCTATTTATGAAGACTGATAGGGTATCTTATTTACTATACTCACCTCTACACCTTATTTCTTAGAATAAATCTAAGTTTACTATCAGAAATAACGATTTGCATGTCTTAAAACTACTGAATAACGTTCAATCGGAACCAAAATTAAATTCTTACTAAAAATTGAACAATTAAATATTAATTGTCTTATTATATATGTTTTTCACAATATTTTATATCTCTTTTAAAATTGAATATGAATAAAGAATTTTTTAATTAATTTAATAATTAAATTAATTACATAAATTCTTTATTACTCATAACTCGGGCACTGTCGGATTTGAACCGACGACTCTTTTGGAGTACTCGTTTTCAAGACGAGCGCCATAAACCAGACTCGACCAAGTACCCTTCCTAGTTACATTTAGCTTTTTATACTAAGACCGAAGGGAATTGAACCCTTATAATATCCATTATGAGCGAACTGCATTAACCAATTATGCTACAGTCTTAAAAATTTAGTATGTTATTATATATTATAAGATATATTTTATATTTTTTATGTATTTATATATATATATCTCTTAATAATATTATTCTTAAATATTATTAATTGAAGAGTTTAGGAATCGAACCTAATGTGGTCTAAGACCAATTCTTTTACAGAGAACCACCATTACCAATCGGATCACCTCTCCTTCAAAATAAATAAATTATTATATAAACTTCTTTTAATTTAGGTTTATAATATTATTATTTTATAATAATTATTTTAATAATTAGGGTACTTACTCATTAAGTTAAAGTTATTAAAATTTAATAATTAATAATTATAAAAAGGAGGGGAGGATAACTATAATAGAAAATTCATTTTAAAATATAATAATAAAATTATTCATGAGTATTAGTTAAAGAGATAGCTCCAGATCCTATTTCTAATACGAATCCTATAGTTAATACAAAGAAGAAGATTAAACCTATTACAAACCCATAAGTACTTACTTGATATAAAGTAACAGCTAAAGGGAATAATAATAAAATTTCTAAATCAAAAACTAAGAATAACATAGCCACAATATAAAAATGAATTTGGAAAGTAGATCTAGTTTGTCCTTCAATAGCTAAGAAACCACATTCATAAGCAGATGCTTTAGCTTCATAAGCATTTTTAGGTGCTAATAAAAGATTTAAAGCTAATAAAGCAAAAGCTAAAAATGGTACAATTATAAATAATGTCATTATATTATTCATGAGATATTATATTGATCAAATAATAATATTGATAGTAACTGTACACTATTTAAAATTATTGTAGGTTTAATTAAGAATAATAATATCCCTAATGTTAAACTAGATATTAAGAAACTATGGAAATTATTTAATACTAATTCATTACTTTCTGTAGTATTTGATTTAATATTTGTTTCTTCTGTATGTAATACTCTGATTATTTTTATGTAATATGAGGCACTTATTACACTAGTTAATATAGCAACAATAGCCATTAAATAATATTGACTATCAATAGCAGAATATAATACATAATATTTAGAGAAGAAACCAATTAAAGGTGGAACCCCAGCCATTGAGAATAAACAAATAGTGAAACTTAAACTTAAAATAGGGTTATGGTAGAATTGCCCTTTTAATTGAGAGATAAAATTAATATCCGAATTAATTAAGTTATTATTAATTAAATTATTTTTATTAATAACATATCCAAATGCTAATAAGATTAAGAATACATTTAAATTTGTTAAACTATATTGAATTATATAGAAATATAAAGCTTCTATTGAACTTGCTGAATTTATAGCTAAAGCAATTAAAATAAATCCAACATGAGAAATAGTACTATAAGCTAATAATCTTTTAATTCTAATTTGTGATAATCCAACAACTGTACCTATAATTAAAGATAATAAAGCACTTAATAATAATAAATGTTTAATTTCTACTATTTTATATTTAGCAAAATTTAAGAAAAATCCCGGTAAGAAATTAATATTATCTAATACTAATAAAGAAGTTGATAAATTTAACCCGTTTATTATTTCAAATAGTAAGAATATTATTGATATTTTAGGCATTATAGTCAACCAAATAGTTACTATAGTAGGACTATTATCATAAACATCAGGAGCCCAATTGTGTAATGGTGCTGCTGCTATTTTAAATAATAAACCTAAGAAAATAAATATAGTTCCTAATGTTATACCTAATGAAACAGGTTCATGGAATGTAAAAGCATGTAAAACAGAACTTAAACTATATAAAGATTCAAAATTAGTAATACCTGAATATGAGTAAATTAAAGCTATTCCTAATAGTATCACACAAGATGATAAACCACCTAATAAGAAATATTTTAATCCTGCTGCAGTAGCTGATTCTGAATCTCTATATAAAGTTGCTAAGATATAAACTCCAAAAGATTGAAGTTCTAAACTTAAATACATTGAGATAAAATCTGATGATGATAATAATAATGAAGATCCTAAACTACTAAATATAACTATTAAAGAATATTCAGTTGCTGGATTATTTACATAACTTAATTTATCTGATTCTAAATTAAAATTAGAATGATTTTTGTAACTATTTTTTAATAGATGTTTATTAAATATTGGCCAAGCTGTTAATATTAAAGCACCTGTAATATATATAAAGATATCTATTATTTGTGATGTTATAGTTACATGGAATAAACCACTATATATACCTAAACCTGATTCAATTGATTGAATATATAAGGAATTGAAAGATAAACCTGCGGCATAAATAAAGATAATAGCAGTTAACCGAATAAATAAATTAGGAGACAAATTCATTCTAATAGAAGGAATGGCAATAGCCACAATTAATATTAATAAACTAATAAAAATCATTAAAACCTTAAATACCCTTATATAAATATATTATAACTTAAATATTTTTATTAAATTAATTTAAATTATTAAAATTTAAAATATTAATTAATATATCTTTATACTTTTATGTTTATATTCTATAAATATGGTTATATTTAACATTAATATAATAATTAATAATATTCTATTACTTTATAATTTTTTATTAAATAATAACTAAAATTGGAGGGGATTTTAAATATTTAATCTGTGTTATTTTTGTTTAATAATTTTTCTACTATAATTAACATGTTTTCTTGATTAGTAATTAAATAATTGTTATAATGATATTCTTAATATATCTTATATTTTTTATAGTATTAGAATTTAGATTTTCTAGTTATAAAGATAGTAGCTACCATTGCTAATAATAATAATATACTACAGATTAATAATAAAGCTGCACCGTATGTATATAAATTATGTCCTATAGCTTCAATTTGTGAAAAGTTAGTAATAGTTATATCAGCAATAGAAGGGTTAAATGTAGTTAATACGTTAACTAAAGAGGAATTATTCACTGTTAAGAATAAACTATTAATAATATTAGTTAAATCAAAGAACATAGAGATAATAAAGACATTATTAATTTGGTAAGGTAATATAGTAAATATTATATAAATAAATAAAGAACCTATAGCTAATGCTAATGGGAAATTTTGTGTATATTGAGATCCTGTTTCTAAAATATCTGTTAATTTTATATTAATCATCATTATTACAAATAAGAATAATACTGTTATAGCACCAACATATAATAAAATATATGAGATACCAATAAATTCCACACCTAATAAAATTAAATAACCTGCAATATTAAAGAAAACTGAAATTAAAAATATAACAGCTAACACAGGATTAGTAGAAGTAATAACTAATAAACTAGAAAGAATAGCTCCAAAAGCTAAAATGTTTAATAACAAATTTTTCATATATAAGTTCTAAATTTTATGCCTACGTTTTACCGTTCGTAATATTAAAATATTACAACTAAAGGCTGAATTCATTAAATATTAATAGTTTATACTAATACTTAAGCAGGTTTTACCTAGAATTTGTGACCTAAATTTTAGTAATTATAAAAATAAAGGCAGAGTTCCTTATGAACAAGAATCAATAAAAACGTCAATATATATAGTATAAATTAAAAATGATATTTTTTTAATAATACATTTATTCACGTACTTATAAATATAAGTGTTTATAAATATAAGTATTTAATCGCTATTAATTGCGAATATTTAAGGATAAAAGGGTTTAAATATAATTAAATTAATAAAAACATTCTATAAAAAGTTAATAAAGATAATATAAACCATATAAATTAGAAGAGTTAAATAAAACTATTTATTTCTTTATTTTAAAAAATTATTTAAATATAACCCTGTTGATACAGATATACTAAATGATCCTCTTCTATTTTTATTTGAAAATCTGGCAGTTTCAACCAATACTGCTTTTTTTCTGGCTAAACTTCCTATTTTCTCAGTTTTTACTGTTTTTCTAGGCACTATTTTTTGTGTTGGAAATCTACCAGCAAATTTTATAGTTAATCCAGTTAAATAACCAGGTATAACTGAGAATCTTTTTCTTTGAATATTAGCAGTAGGTTTAGTAATTAATGCTGATTTATAAATTTTTCCTAATAATCTTCTAATCTTAAAATTTTCAGAGAAATAAGATAATAAATTAACAATAATATTAGGATCATAGAAAGGATAATGTAATCTAATTAATTCTAATTGAACAGGTTTATTAAAAATTTGACTCAATAATTGAGATAAAATCTTTAATTTATGATTATAAATATTTAAGAACATAGAATTATTCTGTAATTTATTGATATTACAATTATCTTCAGAATAATGAATAGGTTTATTATAATTAATAAATGCATTATTAAATAATCTTTTAATTCTTTTTTGAGCTTTAATATCTGACATTTTTAATGATTCATTTCTTTTTATTATTATATCGATTATTTTTTTAATTTGTTTTGATGGCATAGTTAAATTTTTTATTACTTCTTTTTGATCATTAAAATTTAATTTATTAAATAATTTTATCATTTTTTGTTTAGAATTAAAATAGGTTGATTTAAATAATATTGTAATTTCTTTTTTAGTTTTATAATCTAACTTAGTTAATAATTTATTAATTATATTTTGACTCCATTTTGCTTTCATATGTTTAGATAATTTAACATCTGGATAAAAAAATAATTGAATAAAAATTTTTTCATTTATATAAGATATTCTAGGTTGACTAATTAAACATCGCATTGATATAAAAGCTGAATGTAATAAAGTATAGATATTTCTTATTAATCTAGTATTATTTAAATTAAATTTATAAATATTATTT
>JBBPTM010000001.1:15990-28326 GCA_038094115.1 Boletus loyita | reverse complement strand
TACCAATTCTCTACTAACAAGTCTACCAATTGTCTACCAAAAAGCGTGCACAAAACTCTACCAACAGTCTACCAATTGTCTACCAAATTCTCTACCAAAAAGTGTCCACAACAGTCTACCAACAGTCTACCAATTGTCTATCAATTGTCTACCACAAAGTGTACACAATAATCAAAATAAAGATCTGCTGAGTGCGGGAATTTATGTGGCTGTGCAACGCACCCTGCTCTTGTGCCGCCGTCCAGGACGGCCATCTTACATTTTCATCCTTGGTGCACATTTTTCACTACCAATGTTTCTACACTTTATTAATCTTTTGCTACATTTCAATGTTTGGCCTTATGCCTGTGCTCAGACCTTCTCACAGTCTTAAGTAAAGTCATAGCCACCATGACCACGACCAATGTTGGTCTAATGATCATGTCTCCATTTCCTTTTCTGGGGCAGATATAAGCAAAATAAAGATCTGCTGAGCGCGGGAATTCTCTGTGGCTGTGCAGCGCACCCTGCTCTCGTGCCGCCGTCCAGGACGGCCATCTTACATTTTCATGGTCGGTGCACATTTTTGATTACCAATATTCCTACACTTTATTAGTCTTTTGCTACATTTCATTGTTTGGCCTTATGCCTCTGCTCAGATCTTCTCACACTCATAAACAAAGTCATAGCCACCATGACCACGACCATTTTTGGTCTAATCATCATGTCATCATTTCCTTTTCTGGGGCAGATATAAGCAAAATACTCCCGGAGACCTGGCAAGTGTGGGAATTTTGTGGCTGTGTAACGCAGCCTGCTCTCGCCCCGCCGTCCAGGACGGCCATCTTACATTTTCATCCTTGGTGCACATTTTTCACTACCAATGTTCCTACACTTTATTAGTCTCTTGCTACATTTCATTGTTTGGCCTTATGCCTCTGCTCAGATCTTCGCACACTCATAACAAAAGTCATAGCCACGACAACCATGACCATATTTGGTCTAATGATTGTATCATCATTTCCTTTTCTGGGGCAGATATAAGCAAAATACTCCAGGAGACCCGGCAAGTGTGGGAATTTTGTGGCTGTGCAGCGCACCCGTCTCTTGTGCCGCCGTCCTGGACGGCCATCTTACATTTTCATCCTTGGTGCACATTTTTCACTACCAATGTTCCTACACTTTATTAATCTTTTGCTACATTTCAATGTTTGGCCTTATGCCTGTGCTCAGACCTTCTCACAGTCTTAAGTAAAGTCATAGCCACCATGACCACGACCAATGTTGGTCTAATGATCATGTCATCATTTCCTTTTCTGGGGCAGATATAAGCAAAATAAAGATCTGCTGAGCGCGGGAATTATCTGTGGCTGTGCAGCGCACCCTGCTCTCGTGCCGCCGTCCAGGACGGCCATCTTACATTTTCATGGTCGGTGCACATTTTTGATTACCAATATTCCTACACTTTATTAGTCTTTTGCTACATTTCATTGTTTGGCCTTATGCCTCTGCTCAGATCTTCTCACAGTCTTAAGTAAAGTCATAGCCACCATGACCACGACCAATTTGGGTCTAATAATCATGTCTCCATTTCCAAATCCGGTTTAGTTATAATCAAAATAAGGACCTGCTGAGTGTGGGAATTTAGTGGCTGTGCAGCGCACCCTGCTCTCGTGCCGCCGTCCAGGACGGCCATCTTACATTTTCATGGTCGGTGCACATTTTTCACTACCAAATCTACCAAAATCTATCCAAAGTGTACAAAAATTACATTATAACAGTCTATCAGTCTACCAAAGTGCACCAAAAATGTGTAGTCAACAGTCTAGAAAAGTGTACAATATGACCCTGCACATGGCTCACCGTCCTGGAAGGCGACCATGTCATGTAGCTACTGGGTCATGTGACTAAAGGTCCTGCACACAGCTCGCCGTCCTGGAAGGTGGGCATGTCATGTAACTATCAAATCATGTAATCAAAAGTCCTGTACACAACTCACTGTTTTGAAAGGCGAGCATGTCATGCAACTACCAAATCATATAATTAAAGGTCCTGCATACTGCTCACCATCCTGGAAGGCAAGCATGTCATGCAGCTACTGGATCACGTGACTAAAGGTCCTGCACACAGCTCGCCGTCCTGGATGGCGGGATGCCATTTCAAGCATGCTTAACTACATATTTATTACATTTTGTACTACACTTTGTGTACACTCACAACCTATGTAATTAAAGGTCCTGCACACTGCTCGCCGTCCTGGAAGGCGAGCATGTTATGTAGCTACTGGATCACGTGACTAAAGGTCCTGTACACAGCTCGCCGTCCTGGACGGCGGGATACCATTTCAGGCATGCTTAACTACACATCTATTACATTTTGTACTACACTTTATGTACACTCACAACCTATGTAATTAAAGGTCCTGCACACTGCTCGCCGTCCTGGAAGGCGAGATACCATTTCAGGCATGCTTAACTACACATCTATTACATTTTGTACTACACTTTATCTACACTCACAACCTTTGCATTTCTTATTTTCCTGGACAACCAGATCCCATTTTAGACATGTCATATTACACTTTAGCTACACTTTTCCATATACTTTGGCTATATATGCTTTCTTGCATATCTTTGGTATATAGTAGTTGCATTCATATCATACAACATATTTCATATAAAGCATTTAGTACAATCTTGGACCCATTCAACACCTATTCTAGGGTTAGCCCAAACCCTAAGTTAAGGCTTGAATGCAACCTAGGACAACCTAGGATGTCTCATAACCCTAACCGGATCATCCCCCGGCATTTCGGACCGAAGCGGAGATTAAGAACAGCCACCGGTGGCGTAGTTCCCACGTTCATCTCCGTCATTTAGAGTTCAGCTCTCACGAGTAAGGTTCTGACAGGCACAAGAAGCACCCACCGGCAGTGTGGGAGACAAGGTACCGAAGTAACGGCATTGCTGTGAACCGGCTAAGGCCCGATGAGGGCCGGCCCGATACCGGCCGGCTATTATAAGAAGGAAGGTTACGTCCTTTTCCCATCGGCTGTTTTTAGGAACAGGCACCATTCTCACGTCAACGGAAATGAAAGCGAGAAGCTTTCGGCAGCAACCGGTGACGTGTCTTCTTGATCTTTATAGTAATGCTAACCGTGGTCCGTGCACGGCACTCCGAGGTATATAAACCCGTGAGTTGTCATAGCGCTTTTCACACCAAATCAGGCCTGACGAGTCCACCCGGACGAAATAGGAGGCTCTGAGCGGACAATTTTCCCTCAGACCTATTGCCTGTATCTCCGGGACCACTAATCCCTTACTCGCCACTAGTTCTTTTCCAGTCGCACCTCTCGCTTCGCTCGAGGTGCTCCTTCTAACACTCTTATCAAAAGAACCCAACCCCGTGCTCGCTTTCACCATGTCGACATCCAACGCCAATATGCTCCGCGCGCTCTCTCCTCTATACAACGCTGCGGTGGGCACCGCGCCCTTGTTCACCGAGACTCTCGATTCAGGGTATGTCCCATCCGATGCTGCTCTTTCACGTCACTTTGCGCTTCAAAGCGCCAATTCGGTTGACGAAGTTATAGCGTTGATCCCAGCGGATTTCCGCTCAGTACTCTGTGACTTCATTCGTGAAGTCGCTAGCACGGCTAACAAGCTGGCTAGCGCACAGACCACCTGTGAGAGGTGGCTTGCCCATGATGCGGCAGGTACTTTCCCGCCCTTTCTGTCTCAGAAAGGACCCGAAGTCCAGTTTACCTCGGTGTTTGAGGCCAGCGACGAGGGTAAGGTCCATCGGACCGAACTCCGTGACTCGCACACTGAGCATCTCAAGCTCAGTTTGCTCAAAATCATCCGTGCTAAAAAGGATGAAGTAGCTTTCCTCAGGCGGGCCCTCGAGCCCAAGGAACTTTTCAGGCTGATGACGCCGATCATCACAGCCCGTTCCTCGAGTCTTGTCGCTCAGCGCAAGATTCCTCGAATCTTTACCAACGCTAACGGCGCTGAAGAGATCGAGTGGGTCGAGGACGTAGGTATCATGAACTTGGGCCGAACAGTTCGTGAAGACTGCGTCGTGTACGCATACAGGGCTATTAACATAGTCAACCTGATTGCTGAGGCTTCCAAGGCTCGCTTGGAAGCCAAAAAGAAAGTGCACGCGAGAGCTGACGTCGAGATGCAGGATGGAACAACAGCTGGTCCATCTGGATCAGGAGTTCCCGCCCAGTCCAGCCATGCTGGCACACCTGGTGGAGCTTCAACGCTCCAGTCGCTCGTTGATAAAGCTGTCAATGCTGCGATCAGGCGAACGGGTCAATCTCAGAATCGAACCGGCGTTCGGGAGAAAGTAAGTCGTCATGATTCGGTTCCGTATCATGCCGGCTTATCACCATTTTCAGCGCGGCGGCAACGCACAGAGGATGGTGTCTCGAGGTCGAGGAGCCAGGAGAGGAGGATCAAACCTGGCCAATTCCGGGGGCCGTGTGGCGAAGGCCAAGCACCCCAATCCTCCCGCAGCCAACCCCAGAAGAGACGGAAAACGGAGAGCGGAGACGCCAACTCCATACGTCCCGCCTCCTCCAGCGCAAGCACGGAGGAAAGCTTCCGGGGGTCTATGGAAGGCTGCGAAAAAAGGCAAGGCAGCTGCAGGCCGAGGTTAAGCGTGGCAGTAGGCCCGCCCGACTCCGTAAATAATTTGAACCATGTGTACAATGAGGTCGCCTCTGCTATGCGACAGTTTACGTTTGGAAAGCCCTCAACCCTGCCCGATCGGATAACTGAGTTATCTGCCGAGTCAGCGTCACGACTAGTAATCTTGAACACCCCTCTATACTTATTAGAGGCAGCCAAATTCAGAGATCACATACATGTCGGACCTGGCGTCAAAGTGCCTATTGAGATCGAACATAACCTAAGCGTTGGAATGAAATACTTATTCCATCAGCCGCGTCGCACTGAGCTAATCAACGACGCCTGGATTGACTTTGAACGTCGCTTCAGATGGAGGGTTAAGTTTCTGTTCGAAGAGAACAATACCTCTTATGATCCAGACTATGACGTGCGCGTTCCCTCAAAGAAAACGCCACCAGTCTTACCGTTTTACATCGAACTAGCTATCCGCAAGGGGCGCAAATACGTTAACGACACGATTCGCAAAATACCTTCGGATGGAGTTAAGGATGACACCTTTAAACCGCTCGGTCCTAAACTGTCTCTAGTTCGTCAATTCTTGATCGACAACGACTATGTTGTTACACCTACCGACAAGAATCTTGGCATAGCGGTGTCGGAGCGTACATGGGTCATTGAAAAAAGTCTTGAATGCATTAGCAACCCTCGAGAGTATCGTCTACTCGAGGCCGATGAAACTCGTCGCATTCTTGATGGTAAATGCGCTGAGATGCGCTTGCTCTCTCAAGAGGCGGATCATTGCTTAGACTGGCAATACGGCTCTGTATCTGAGTTCTTCCTGAGTAAAGTCACTAGCCCTGACGAAGAACATCACGTCCCGAAGTTTTATGGTATTCCTAAGATCCATAAGGAACCGGTGAAATTTAGACCAATTTTACCTTGTCACTCGGCGATACAGAACCCCGCGGCTAAATTCGTCTCAAAAATGCTAAAACCGATAGTTGAATCGGCGCCAACCATTATACATGGAACCAAAGACTTGGCGATAAAATTTAGCAAGCTCAAGTACTCTAATCGAGAACTATACATCGTTACCGGCGACGTGGTGGCATACTACCCCAACATTCCGCTTAGGAAATGCCTTGATCGTGTCTTCGACATGTACATGGAGCATTATTGGAATACGCCATTCCACGACGACGCGTTCAACGTGAGACAACAGAACGCGTTCAAACGGTGTCTCGAAGTTGGCAACACTGAGCTTGTCACGCAATTTGACGGGAAGACATATCTTCAACTGAACGGCCTAGCAATGGGCGTCGCAGATTCACCCGACCTCGCAAACCTCTACGGTTATTACTGCGAACGAAGAGATATGATCCAAGCAACCCCCGGTATCGTCTTTTACGGACGATACATCGATGACTGTATCGCCATCGTAGAAGCTGCCAGTGAACAAGGCGCTCTCGAACTTGTGCGTACCGTCGTTAAAATCGATGATTGCGAGATAACGTGGGACTGCGGTAAAGCCCAAACCTTCCTTGATATGACTGTGTACATCGATCGCGAGAATCGTCTCCAGCACAAAGCATTCCGGAAGGCCCGCTCCCACCAAGAACGAATTCCATGGATATCCGCCCACCCGTTTGACGTTAAACGAGGAACATTTTACGGCGAGATGTCACGACTAGCCACGCTCAGTAGTACTCGTGAACACTACTTAGAAGCCATATCGGGCCTGGTAGCCCTTTATGTGAAGCGTGGTTATCCACAACCGTTGGTATTGTCCTGGCGCAAGGATAAGTTACAAGAACGATGGGAAAACCGTCTCCATATACGGAACGAGGAGCCCGCGGACGTTCTTGTCCTGAAAACCCACTTCAATACCGCTTGGAATTACTTCAACGCACATGAACTTGGCGAAACCATGTTAGGATACATGCGTACTTGGCTCGAAAAAGCCGAACGTAGAAATTACTCGTTTGAGTATCCGCCGACACCCCCCGGTTACGAAGACAAAGTTGAATCGACTCTGCACCTCTTTGAGTGTGTGGATGCACGTGGAGACGAAATCTTTATCCCGGACATTCGGAGAATCGGTATCCTAAACCGAAAAGTCATTGTCTCGCGTAAACGAACAATGAACCTCAATGACTTAACCAGTCTTTGGAAACGCGTGGTTTTGGAACAACTGGATGAGCGTGAGTCTAGTGCGGATGCCATCCGTCCGCATGATGAACCTCACATAGTTCTCGACGAAGAGGCTCTACACCGACATCGATCTGGTCGCTTGATCGAAAGCTCTGGCGGTGAATATACCAACCTTCAACGTCGCTCTCCATCCCCTCTATGGGAAAATCCTGACGATATGGCCAACGTCCTACTCCGTGTAGGCTTGCGCTGATCGTATCACAGTAGCAAACGAATCTTGGCGTATTAAGCCCGGTCCTCAGATGCACAGGCGGTGACCACAGTCGCTGATCCTTTGTAGGAACAAAGCAAAACGAAGCCCTTCGACGGCTTTCGCGATGCTTTTGCACTACCATTTGTGGGGAGACGTCAGTATCCGTCCTCCCTCTCTGAGTTTTAGACTGAGTGACTCCCTCGATTGCCCGCTGCGCTGGCTGATAGTCCTAGTGACACTAAGGATTAGTTGTCATGTGCGATAACACCACTACGGTAAGTAGGACCAGTATGTTATGGATAATACAGACATACTAACCACGGTTGTTAGAGAACCCAAGAGACCTAACTCTAACCCTAACCCTAACCGTGAGTTCTACTTCGTTCTCAGATTACGATAAACTGAAGCATTACTTGCCTTGTAATGTTAGCTAACCCTAGCTAACCCTAACCCTAAACCGGCTAGCGCCGGGGTTAACCCCTTCGGGGAACACTAACCCTAACCCTAGAACGTCGGCAACCACCGGCTCCGGGGAACTCTATA
This sequence comes from Boletus loyita, assembly GCA_038094115.1. Lineage (NCBI taxonomy): Eukaryota > Fungi > Basidiomycota > Agaricomycetes > Boletales > Boletaceae > Boletus > Boletus loyita. The sequence continues at coordinate 20,763 of JBBPTM010000001.1, read as the reverse complement.
CCCGAACCCTAACCGGATCATCCCCCGGCGTTTCGGGCCGAAGCGGAGATTAAGAACAGCCACCGGTGGCGTAGTTCCCACGATCATCTCCGTCATTTAGAGTTCAGCTCTCACGAGTAAGGTTTTGACAGGCACAAGAAGCACCCACCGGCAGTGTGGGAGATAAGGTACCGAAGTAACGGCATTGCTGTGAACCGGCTAAGGCCCGATGAGGACCGGCCCGATACCGGCTGGTTATTATAGGAAAGAAGGTTACGTCTTTCTCCCATCGGCTGTTTTTAGGAACAGGCACCATTCTCACGTCAACGGAAATGAAGGCGAGGCCCTTCGGCAGCAACCGGTGACGTGTCTTCTTGATATTTATAGTAATGCTAACCGTGGTCCGTGCACGTCACCCCGTGGTATATAAACCCGGTACGTGACAATAGCGCTTTTCACACCAATACAGGCCTGATGAGTCCAACCGGACGAAATAGGTGGCTTGCAGGGCCAACTTTCCCTCAAGTCCTATCGTCTGTATTGTCCGGTGTCTACTCCAGATACAACCATCAGTAAAAACTCCCAGTCGCAACTCTCGCTTCGCTCGAGTTGCTCCTTCCTAACCTCTTTTACGAGTTTCCACCACCCAGCACGCTTTCCATGTCTACCTCCAACGCCAACATGCTCCGCTGCTTGTCTCCTCTATACAATGCTCAAATGGGTACTGCGCCCCTCTTCATCGAGACCCTCGATGCACAGTACGTCCCCTCAGATGCTGCTCTTGCTCGTCACTTCGCGCTTCAGAGCGCAAACTCGGTTGACGAGGTTATAGCATTGATACCTGCGGACTTCCGCACGGTCCTCTGCGACTTCATACGTGAAGTTGCTAGTACGGCTAACAAGCTGGCTAGCACGCAGGCCACTTGTGATAAGTGGTTGGCACATGACGCTGCCGGGACCTTCCCGCCCTTTCTGTCGACGAAAGGACCCGAGGTGCAGTTCACCTCCGGGTTTGAAGGGAGTGACGAGGGGAAGGCACATCGTGCCGACTTCAAGGACTCACACAACGAGCATCTCAAGCTCGTTCTGCTTAAACTCATCCGAGCTAAAAAGGATGAGGTAGCATTCCTTCAGCGGGCCCTCGAGCCCAAGACGCTATTCGGGTTGATGACGCCGATCATCACTGCCCGCGTCTCGAGTCTTGTCGCCCAGCGCAAGATTCCTCGCATCTTCACAAACGCTAACGGCGCCGAGGAGATCGAGTGGGTCGAGGACGTAGGAATCGCGAACATTGGCCGAAGTGTTCGTGAGGACTGCGTCGTGTACGCATATCGGGCGATTTCCATCGTCAACCTGATTGCCGAGGCCTCCAAAGCTCGATTGGAGGCTAAGAAGCGTGTACACGCAAGAGCTGACGTTGAGATGCAGGACGGGACTGGAGCTGCCTCTGCAGCCGGTCCCCAAGCCGGATCTTCCACTGGAGCAGGTACGCTCCAATCGCTCGTTGACAAAGCTGTCAACGCTGCGGTTCGGAAGAGTGGCCAGTCTCAAACGGCCAAGAACCAAGTAAGCAACCCCCGGTGTGTTCCCACCGACCGCATACTAACACCCCCGGCAGCGCGGCGGCAAGCCAGCCAGGGGAGGGAGTTCACGTGGCCGAGGTGCCAACAAGGGAGGAAGAGGCACGGGGAGGAAACAGTCCCACCCCAACCCTCCCGCAGCCAACCCGAGAAGAGACGGAAAACGGAGGGCAGAGACGCCAACTCCATACGTCCCGCCTCCTCCAGCGCAAGCTCGGAGGAAAGCTTCCCGGGGTTTATGGTCGGCTGCAAAAAAGGGCAAGGCAGCTGCAAGCAGAGGTTAAGCGTGGCAGTAGGCCCGCAAGACTCCGTAAAAACTAGTACTACACAATTGTACAATGAGGTCGCCACAGCTATGCGACAATTTACGTTCGGAAAGCCCTCTAGCTTGCCTGATCGGATAACTGAGTTACCTGTCGAGTCAGCGTCACGACTTGTGGTTTTGAACACACCTCTATACCTTTTGGAGGCAGCCAAATTCAGAGACCACATTCACGTCGGACCTGGCGTCAATATCCCACTTGAGATCGAACATAACCTAAGCGTTGGAATGAAATATTTATTCCATCAGCCGCGTCGCACTGAGCTAATCAACGACGCCTGGATCGACTTCGAACGTCGTTTCAGATGGAGGGTTAAGTTTCTGTTCGAAGAGAGTAATACCTCATACGACCCAGACTATGACGTGCGCGTTCCCTCGAAGAAAACGCCACCAGTCCTACCGTTCTATATCGAACTAGCCATCCGCAAGGGGCGCAAATACGTCAACGACACGATTCGCAAAATACCTTCGGATGGGACTAAGGATGACACCTTTAAACCGCTTGGTCCTAAGTTGTCTCTAGTTCGTAAATTCTTGATCGACAACGACTATGTTGTTACACCTACCGACAAGAATCTTGGCATAGCGGTGTCGAAGCGTACATGGGTCCTTGATAAAAGCCTAGAATGTATTAGCAACCCCCGGGAATATCGTCTACTCGGGGATGATGAAACTCGTCACATTCTTGACGGTAAATGCGCTGAGATGCGCTTACTCTCCAAAGAGGCGGAACACTGCTTAGACTGGCAGTACGGCTCTGTATCTGAGTTCTTCATGAGTAAAGTCACTGGCCCTGACGAAGAACATCACGTTCCGAAGTTTTATGGAATCCCTAAGATCCATAAGGAACCGGTTAAGTTCAGACCGATCTTACCGTGTCACTCGGCGATACAGAATCCCGCAGCCAAATTCGTCTCTAAAATGCTGAAACCGATAGTTGAGTCGGCGCCAACCATTATACATGGAACCAAAGACTTGGCGATAAAATTCAGTAAGCTCAAACACTCAACTCGAGAACTATACATCGTCACCGGCGACGTGGTAGCATACTACCCAAATATTCCTCTTAGGAAGTGCCTTGACCGTGTCTATGACATGTACATGGAACACTACTGGAATAACGCTTTCCACGACGATGCCTTCAACGTTCGACAACAGAAGGCATTCAAACGATGTCTCGAGACTGGCAACACTGAGCTTGTCACACAGTTTGACGGGAAGACCTATCTTCAACTGAACGGCCTAGCAATGGGCGTTGCAGACTCACCCGATCTCGCAAACCTCTACGGTTACTTCTGCGAAAGACGTGATAGGATCCAAACAACCCCCGGTATCGTCTTTTACGGACGATACATCGATGATTGCATCGCCATCGTTGAAGCAAGTAGTGAATCCCTTGCCCTCGAATTAGTGCGCGCTATCGTTAAAATCGATGACTGTGAAATTACATGGGAATGTAGTAAAAGCCAGACTTTCCTGGATATGACTGTGTATATCGATCGCGAGAATCGAATCCAGCACAAAGCATACCGGAAAGCACTTTCCCATCAAGAAAGGATTCCATGGATATCCGCCCATCCGTTCGATGTTAAAAGAGGAACGTTCTATGGCGAGATGTCGAGGTTGGCCACGTTAAGTAGTACTAGTGAACACTACTTGGAAGCTATATCGGGCTTGGTCGCCCTTTATATAAAGCGTGGTTACCCACAACCTTTAGTCTTAAAATGGCGCAAGGAAAAGCTACGAGAACGATGGGAAAACCGTCTCCACATACGGAACGAGGAACCCGCGGACGTTCTCGTCCTTAAAACCCATTTTAACACTGCGTGGAATTACTTCAACGCACATGAACTTGGCGAGACCATGCTAGGATACATGCGTACTTGGCTCGAAAAAGCCGAACGTAGAAACTACTCATTCGAGTATCCGCCGACACCCCCCGGGTATGATGATCGAGTTGAATCGACTCTACACCTCTTTGAGTGTGTAGATGCACGTGGAGACGAGATATATATCCCGGACATTCGGAAAATCGGTATCCTAAACCGAAAAGTCATTGTTTCCCGTAAGCGAACAATGAATCTAAATGACTTAACAAGTCTTTGGAAAAAAGTGGTCTTGGAACAACTGGACGAGCGTGAGTCTAGTGCGGATGCCATCCGTCCGCACGACGAACCTCACATCATTCTCGACGCTGAAGCTCTTCATCGACATCGATCTGGTCGCTTGATCGAAAGCTCTGGCGATGAACATACCAACTTTCAGCGTCGCTCTCCATCCCTTGAATGGGAAAATCCTGACGATATGGCGGAAGTACTACTACGTGTAGGAAAGCGCTGATCGCATCACGGTAGCAAACGGTTCTTGGCGTTTAAGCCCGGTCCTCAGATGTAAAGGCAGTGACCATAGTCGTTGATCCTTTGTAGGAACAAAGCAAAACGAAGCCCTTCGACGGCTTTCGCGATGCTTTTGCACTACCATTTGTGGGGAGACATCAGTATCTGTCCTCCCTCTCTGAGTTTTAGACTGAGTGACTCCCTCGAACGCCCGCTGCGCTGGCTGATGGTCATCAAGACACTACGGATATGTTGTCATGTGCGAAAAACACTTACTACGGTAAGTAGGACTCAGTATGTTGTGGATAAAACAGACATACTAACCACGGTTGTTAGAGAACCCAAGAGACCTAACTCTAACCCTAACCCTAACCGTGAGTTCTACTTCGTTCTCAGTCAACGAAAAACTGAAGCATTATTTGCCTTGTTATGTTAGCTAACCCTAGCTAACCCTAACCCTAAACCGGCTAGCGCCGGGGTTAACCCCTTCGGGGAACACTAACCCTAACCCTAGAACGTCGGCAACCACCGGCTCCGGGGAACTCTATACCCGAAC
>JBBPTM010000001.1:5417-15890 GCA_038094115.1 Boletus loyita | reverse complement strand
CCTAACCGGATCATCCCCCGGCGTTTCGGGCCGAAGCGGAGATTAAGGACAGCCACCGGTGGCGTAGTTCCCACGATCATCTCCGTCATTTAGAGTTCAGTTCTCACGAATAAGGTTATGACAGGCACAAGAAGCACCCACCGGCAGTGTGGGAGACAAGGTACCGAAGTAACGGCATTGCTGTGAACCGGCTAAGGCCCGGTGAGGGTCGGCCCGATACCGGCTGACTATTATAGGAAGGAAGGTTACGTCCTTTTCCCACCGGCTGTTTTTAGGAACAGGCACCATTCTCACGTCACACGGAAATGAAAGCGAGAAGCTTTCGGCAGCAACCGGTGACGTGTCTTCTTGATCTTTATAGTAATGCTAACCGTGGTCCGTGCACGGCACTCTGAGGTATATAAACCCGAGGCTCTGAGCGGACAATTTTCCCTCAGACCTATTGCCTGAACGCCGCCTTCTTCTGACATCGCTTCAAAGCCACCCCATTATCCAGCCATCGCCTGTGGCGCCCAATTAATAGGTACGGGTCGGGACTTGGGCTTGTGGCCGCTTGGTGAGCAGTCGACCTTGCCTTGTGCATTGTACCAGCCGTAGGCGGCACGTCGGGCGAGTCAGAGCTGAACGTTCTTAGTTGAACAGACAGACGCCCTCTGGCTAGTCGTCTCCTAGCACGGCGACACTACCGAATTGTTCGGGAACTCCCTAAAGCTCGAGGTACCGCTCACGTTGGGGAACTAACGGTGACGAAGTATGCTGGGCCCTTAGTTGTGGCTTCAGATATAGTAGTCTTCGGAGCACCGGCTGGCACCGGGTATGGTAATAATCCGAGAGATGACTAGCGATAGTCAATGGGTTATCCGCAGCGAAGTCCCCACTCCCGTGCTTACGCACGCTTGGAAGGGACAGCGTCCAACGACTAAGTGGTAGTGGGGGTCGCTCCTTAGTAGGGTTGTTAGCTCGCCCGAAAAGAGCTTCCCTTAAGATATAGTCTAAGTAGTGGCGAAAGTCACGGTCTCGGCCTAAACACTCGGGGGCTAGGAATAGGGAGTAGTGACCCCTCCCCTTGTGCGCGAAGCCTTGACGACGTATAAAGACGGTCAATGTTTGTGCAACGTGGTTGGCAGTCTACTGCTCACATTCAACCGCCGGCATGTAGGGTTAGCACTCCTTTGCATGCCGCTCCTTCACACCCTAGGTTTTTGACGGGACCAGCGGAGGGTCGATGACATCAATGAAGTGTTCCTACGACGCGCTGGTCACCTGACTATCCCTATGAAGAGTCGGAGAGGTACGTTAGCCAAGTCCAGCTGGTATCTCACACCCAGTAGGTCAGCCGCGAGGCAACCTGGTAGTGCGCCGACTTTAACGGCTACTGGTCCTCCTAGAGGAGTTGAGATAGAAGGACCTTTCCGCGGTCCATCCGGTATCCACCAGATCCACTCGTCACTAAGACTTTCCACTCAGAACTGCTCGCTTCGCTCGCAGTTCTTCGTCTAACACTTTTTACAAAGTCCCGACTCCCAGCCAGCTTTCACAATGTCGACCTCCAATGCCAACATGCTCCGCGCCCTCTCCCCCCTTTACAACGCCCAGATGGGTACTGCGCCGTTGTTCCAAGAGACCCTTGACTCCACGTACGTCCCGTCCGATGCTGCCCTTGGTCGTCACTTCGCGCTTCAGAGCGCCAACTCGGTTGACGAAGTAATAGCGTTGATACCAGCGGATTTCCGCTCGGTCCTCTGTGATTTCATTCGTGAAATCGCTAGTACGGCTAACAAGCTGTCTAGCGCACAGACCACTTGTGAGAAGTGGTTGGCGTACGATGCCGCCGGGACCATCCCGCCTTTTCTGTCTCAGAAAAGCCCCGAGGTTCAATTCACCTCGGGATTTGAGGCTAGCGACGAGGGCAAGGTCCATCGGGCCGAGTTCAAAGACTCGCATGCTAAGCATCTCAAGCTTAGCTTGCTCAAACTCATCCGTGCGAAGCAGGATGAGGTAGCTTTCCTCAAGCGGGCCCTCGAACCCAAGGTGCTCTTCGAGCTGATGACGCCGATCATCACCGCTCGCGCCTCGAATCTTCTCGCTCAGCGGAAGATTCCTCGAATTTTCACCAACGCTAACGGCGCTGAGGAAATCGAGTGGGTCGAGGACGTAGGAATCATGAACATAGGCCGAACTGTTCGTGAGGACTGCGTGGTGTACGCTTATCGGTCGATTTCCATAGTCAACCTGATAGCCGAAGCCTCCAAGGCTCGTTTGGAGGCTAAGAAGCGCGTACACGCCAAGGCTGACGTTGAGATGCAGGACGGAACGTCCGGAGGTCCATCTGGATCAGGAGTTCCCACCCAGCCAAGCCATGGTGGCTCGTCTAGTGGAACTGGCACTATCCAGTCCCTCGTCGATAAGGCTGTCAATGCTGCGATCCGGAGAACGGGTCAATCTCAAAATCAATCCGGCATTCGGGAGAAAGTAAGTCGTCATGATTCGGTTCCGTATCATAACGACTTATACCATTCACTAGCGCGGCGGCAAGCCACAGAGGATGGTGTCTCGAGGTCGAGGAGCCAGAGGAGGAGGACGAAACCTGGCCAATTCCGGGGGCCGTATGGCGAAGGCCAAGCACCCCAATCCTCCGACAGCCAACCCCAGAAGAGACGGAAAACGGAGAGCGGAAACGCCAACTCCATACGTCCCGCCTCCTCCAGCGCAAGCACGGAGGAAAGCTTCCGGGGGTTTATGGAAGGCTGCGAAAAAGGGCAAGGCAGCTGCAGGCCGAGGTTAAGCGTGGCAGTAGGCCCGCCCGACTGCGTAAAAACTAGTACCGCTTTGTACAATGAGGTCGCCTCTGCTATGCGACAATTTACGTTTGGAAAGCCCTCATCCCTGCCTGATCGGATAACTGAGTTATCTGCCGAGTCAGCGTCACAACTAGTGAAACTAAATACGCCTCTCTACCTTATAGAGGCAGCCAGTTTTAGAGATCACATTCACGTTGGACCTGGCGTTAACGTCCCACTTGAGATCGAACATAACCTAAGCGTTGGAATGAAATACTTATTCCATCAGCCGCGTCGCTCTGAGCTAATCAACGACGCCTGGATCGACTTCGAAAGGCGATTCAGATGGAGGGTTAAGTTTCTGTTCGAAGAAAGCAATACCTCGTATGATCCAGACTATGACGTGCGTGTTCCCTCAAAGAAAACACCACCAGTCTTACCGTTTTACATCGAACTAGCCATCCGTAAGGGGCGCAAATACGTACACGACACGATTCGCAAAATACCTTCGGATGGGACAAAGGATGACACCTTTAAACCGCTCGGTCCTAAGTTGTCTCTAGTTCGTCAGTTCTTGGTCGACAACGACTATGTTGTTACACCTACCGACAAGAACCTTGGCATAGCGGTGTCGGAGCGTACATGGGTCATCGAAAAAAGTCTTGAATGTATTAGCAACCCTCGAGAGTATCGTCTACTCGAGGAAGGTGAAACTCGTCACATTCTTGACGGTAAATGCGCTGAGATGCGCTTGCTTTCCCTAGAGGCGGAACATTGCTTAGACTGGCAATACGGCTCTGTATCTGAGTTCTTCCTGAGTAAAGTCACTAGCCCTGACGAAGAACATCACGTCCCGAAGTTTTATGGTATTCCTAAGATCCATAAGGAACCCGTTAAGTTCAGACCGATCTTACCGTGCCACTCGGCGATACAGAATCCCGCGGCTAAATTCGTCTCTAAAATACTGAAACCGATAGTTGAATCGGCGCCAACCATTATACATGGAACCAAAGACTTGGCGATAAAATTCAGCAAGCTCAAATACTCTACCCGAGAACTATACATCGTTACCGGCGACGTGGTGGCATACTACCCCAACATTCCGCTTAGGAAGTGCCTCGATCGTGTCTTTGACATGTACATGGAGCATTACTGGAATACGCCATTCCACGACGACGCTTTCAACGTGAGACAACAGAAAGCGTTTAAACGGTGTCTCGAAGTTGGCAACACTGAGCTTGTCACGCAATTTGACGGGAAGACCTATCTTCAACTCAACGGCCTAGCAATGGGCGTTGCAGACTCACCCGACCTCGCTAACCTCTACGGTTTTTACTGCGAACGAAGAGATAGGATCCAAGCAACCCCCGGTATCGTCCTTTACGGCCGATACATCGATGATTGTATCGCCATCGTGGAAGCAGCAAGTGAACAGGCTGCCCTCGAACTTGTGCGTACAACCGTTAAAATCGATGATTGCGAGATTACGTGGGACTGCGGTAAAGCCCAGACCTTCCTTGATATGACTGTGTACATCGATCGCGAGAATCGTCTCCAGCACAAAGCATTCCGGAAGGCACGCTCCCACCAAGAACGTATTCCATGGATATCCGCCCACCCGTTTGATGTTAAACGAGGAACGTTTTACGGCGAGATGTCACGACTAGCCACGCTCAGTAGTACTCGTGAACACTACTTAGACGCCATATGGGGCTTGGTAGCCCTTTATGTGAAGCGTGGTTATCCACAACCGTTGGTATTGTCTTGGCGCAAGGATAAGCTACAAGAACGATGGGAAAACCGTCTCCATATTCGGAACGGGGAGACCGCGGACGTTCTCGTCCTCAAAACCCATTTCAATACCGCATGGAATTACTTCAACGCACATGAACTTGGCGAAACTATGCTAGGATACATGCGGACTTGGCTTGCAAAAGCCGAACGCAGGGACTACTCTTTTGAGTTCCCGCCGACACCCCCCGGGTATGATGATCGAGTTGAATCGACTCTGCACCTCTTAGAGTGTGTGGATGCACGTGGAGACGAGATATATATCCCGGACATTCGGAAGATTGGTATCCTTGAACGAAAAGTCATTGTTTCCCGTAAGCGAACAATGAATCTAAATGACTTAACCAGTCTTTGGAAACGCGTAGTTTTGGAACAACTAGATGAGCGTGAGTCTAGTGCGGACGCCATCCGTCCGCATGATGAACCTCACATCGTTCTCGACGAAGCAGCTCTCCGCAGACATCGATCTGGTCGCTTGATCGACTCTGGCGATGCGGAAACCAACTTGCAACGTCGCTCACTATCCCCTATGTGGGAAAATCCTGATGATATGGCGAACGTTTTACTCCGTGTAGGACTTCGTTAGTCATACCACAGTAGCAAACGGTTCTTGGAGCTATAAGCCCGGTCCTCAGATGCACAGGCGGTGACCACAGTCGCTGATCCTTTGTAGGAACAAAGCAAAACGAAGCCCTTCGACGGCTTTCGCGATGCTTTTGCACTACCATTTGTGGGGAGACGTCAGTATCCGTCCTCCCTCTCTGAGTTTTAGACTGAGTGATTCCCTCGAACGCCCGCTGCGCTGGCTGGTAGTCTTAGTGACACTAAGGATTAGTTGTCATGTGCGATAACACCACTACGGTAAGTAGGACCAGTATGTTATGGATAATACAGACATACTAACCACGGTTGTTAGAGAACCCAAGAGACCTAACTCTAACCCTAACCCTAACCGTGAGTTCTACTTCGTTCTCAGATTACGATAAACTGAAGCATTACTTGCCTTGTAATGTTAGCTAACCCTAGCTAACCCTAACCCTAAACCGGCTAGCGCCGGGGTTAACCCCTTCGGGGAACACTAACCCTAACCCTAGAACGTCGGCAACCACCGGCTCCGGGGAACTCTATACCCGAACCCTAACCGGATCATCCCCCGGCGTTTCGGGCCGAAGCGGAGATTAAGAACAGCCACCGGTGGCGTAGTTCCCACGATCATCTCCGTCATTTAGAGTTCAGCTCTCACGAGTAAGGTTTTGACAGGCACAAGAAGCACCCACCGGCAGTGTGGGAGATAAGGTACCGAAGTAACGGCATTGCTGTGAACCGGCTAAGGCCCGATGAGGACCGGCCCGATACCGGCTGGTTATTATAGGAAAGAAGGTTACGTCTTTCTCCCATCGGCTGTTTTTAGGAACAGGCACCATTCTCACGTCAACGGAAATGAAGGCGAGGCCCTTCGGCAGCAACCGGTGACGTGTCTTCTTGATATTTATAGTAATGCTAACCGTGGTCCGTGCACGTCACCCCGTGGTATATAAACCCGGTACGTGACAATAGCGCTTTTCACACCAATACAGGCCTGATGAGTCCAACCGGACGAAATAGGTGGCTTGCAGGGCCAACTTTCCCTCAAGTCCTATCGTCTGTATTGTCCGGTGTCTACTCCAGATACAACCATCAGTAAAAACTCCCAGTCGCAACTCTCGCTTCGCTCGAGTTGCTCCTTCCTAACCTCTTTTACGAGTTTCCACCACCCAGCACGCTTTCCATGTCTACCTCCAACGCCAACATGCTCCGCTGCTTGTCTCCTCTATACAATGCTCAAATGGGTACTGCGCCCCTCTTCATCGAGACCCTCGATGCACAGTACGTCCCCTCAGATGCTGCTCTTGCTCGTCACTTCGCGCTTCAGAGCGCAAACTCGGTTGACGAGGTTATAGCATTGATACCTGCGGACTTCCGCACGGTCCTCTGCGACTTCATACGTGAAGTTGCTAGTACGGCTAACAAGCTGGCTAGCACGCAGGCCACTTGTGATAAGTGGTTGGCACATGACGCTGCCGGGACCTTCCCGCCCTTTCTGTCGACGAAAGGACCCGAGGTGCAGTTCACCTCCGGGTTTGAAGGGAGTGACGAGGGGAAGGCACATCGTGCCGACTTCAAGGACTCACACAACGAGCATCTCAAGCTCGTTCTGCTTAAACTCATCCGAGCTAAAAAGGATGAGGTAGCATTCCTTCAGCGGGCCCTCGAGCCCAAGACGCTATTCGGGTTGATGACGCCGATCATCACTGCCCGCGTCTCGAGTCTTGTCGCCCAGCGCAAGATTCCTCGCATCTTCACAAACGCTAACGGCGCCGAGGAGATCGAGTGGGTCGAGGACGTAGGAATCGCGAACATTGGCCGAAGTGTTCGTGAGGACTGCGTCGTGTACGCATATCGGGCGATTTCCATCGTCAACCTGATTGCCGAGGCCTCCAAAGCTCGATTGGAGGCTAAGAAGCGTGTACACGCAAGAGCTGACGTTGAGATGCAGGACGGGACTGGAGCTGCCTCTGCAGCCGGTCCCCAAGCCGGATCTTCCACTGGAGCAGGTACGCTCCAATCGCTCGTTGACAAAGCTGTCAACGCTGCGGTTCGGAAGAGTGGCCAGTCTCAAACGGCCAAGAACCAAGTAAGCAACCCCCGGTGTGTTCCCACCGACCGCATACTAACACCCCCGGCAGCGCGGCGGCAAGCCAGCCAGGGGAGGGAGTTCACGTGGCCGAGGTGCCAACAAGGGAGGAAGAGGCACGGGGAGGAAACAGTCCCACCCCAACCCTCCCGCAGCCAACCCGAGAAGAGACGGAAAACGGAGGGCAGAGACGCCAACTCCATACGTCCCGCCTCCTCCAGCGCAAGCTCGGAGGAAAGCTTCCCGGGGTTTATGGTCGGCTGCAAAAAAGGGCAAGGCAGCTGCAAGCAGAGGTTAAGCGTGGCAGTAGGCCCGCAAGACTCCGTAAAAACTAGTACTACACAATTGTACAATGAGGTCGCCACAGCTATGCGACAATTTACGTTCGGAAAGCCCTCTAGCTTGCCTGATCGGATAACTGAGTTACCTGTCGAGTCAGCGTCACGACTTGTGGTTTTGAACACACCTCTATACCTTTTGGAGGCAGCCAAATTCAGAGACCACATTCACGTCGGACCTGGCGTCAATATCCCACTTGAGATCGAACATAACCTAAGCGTTGGAATGAAATATTTATTCCATCAGCCGCGTCGCACTGAGCTAATCAACGACGCCTGGATCGACTTCGAACGTCGTTTCAGATGGAGGGTTAAGTTTCTGTTCGAAGAGAGTAATACCTCATACGACCCAGACTATGACGTGCGCGTTCCCTCGAAGAAAACGCCACCAGTCCTACCGTTCTATATCGAACTAGCCATCCGCAAGGGGCGCAAATACGTCAACGACACGATTCGCAAAATACCTTCGGATGGGACTAAGGATGACACCTTTAAACCGCTTGGTCCTAAGTTGTCTCTAGTTCGTAAATTCTTGATCGACAACGACTATGTTGTTACACCTACCGACAAGAATCTTGGCATAGCGGTGTCGAAGCGTACATGGGTCCTTGATAAAAGCCTAGAATGTATTAGCAACCCCCGGGAATATCGTCTACTCGGGGATGATGAAACTCGTCACATTCTTGACGGTAAATGCGCTGAGATGCGCTTACTCTCCAAAGAGGCGGAACACTGCTTAGACTGGCAGTACGGCTCTGTATCTGAGTTCTTCATGAGTAAAGTCACTGGCCCTGACGAAGAACATCACGTTCCGAAGTTTTATGGAATCCCTAAGATCCATAAGGAACCGGTTAAGTTCAGACCGATCTTACCGTGTCACTCGGCGATACAGAATCCCGCAGCCAAATTCGTCTCTAAAATGCTGAAACCGATAGTTGAGTCGGCGCCAACCATTATACATGGAACCAAAGACTTGGCGATAAAATTCAGTAAGCTCAAACACTCAACTCGAGAACTATACATCGTCACCGGCGACGTGGTAGCATACTACCCAAATATTCCTCTTAGGAAGTGCCTTGACCGTGTCTATGACATGTACATGGAACACTACTGGAATAACGCTTTCCACGACGATGCCTTCAACGTTCGACAACAGAAGGCATTCAAACGATGTCTCGAGACTGGCAACACTGAGCTTGTCACACAGTTTGACGGGAAGACCTATCTTCAACTGAACGGCCTAGCAATGGGCGTTGCAGACTCACCCGATCTCGCAAACCTCTACGGTTACTTCTGCGAAAGACGTGATAGGATCCAAACAACCCCCGGTATCGTCTTTTACGGACGATACATCGATGATTGCATCGCCATCGTTGAAGCAAGTAGTGAATCCCTTGCCCTCGAATTAGTGCGCGCTATCGTTAAAATCGATGACTGTGAAATTACATGGGAATGTAGTAAAAGCCAGACTTTCCTGGATATGACTGTGTATATCGATCGCGAGAATCGAATCCAGCACAAAGCATACCGGAAAGCACTTTCCCATCAAGAAAGGATTCCATGGATATCCGCCCATCCGTTCGATGTTAAAAGAGGAACGTTCTATGGCGAGATGTCGAGGTTGGCCACGTTAAGTAGTACTAGTGAACACTACTTGGAAGCTATATCGGGCTTGGTCGCCCTTTATATAAAGCGTGGTTACCCACAACCTTTAGTCTTAAAATGGCGCAAGGAAAAGCTACGAGAACGATGGGAAAACCGTCTCCACATACGGAACGAGGAACCCGCGGACGTTCTCGTCCTTAAAACCCATTTTAACACTGCGTGGAATTACTTCAACGCACATGAACTTGGCGAGACCATGCTAGGATACATGCGTACTTGGCTCGAAAAAGCCGAACGTAGAAACTACTCATTCGAGTATCCGCCGACACCCCCCGGGTATGATGATCGAGTTGAATCGACTCTACACCTCTTTGAGTGTGTAGATGCACGTGGAGACGAGATATATATCCCGGACATTCGGAAAATCGGTATCCTAAACCGAAAAGTCATTGTTTCCCGTAAGCGAACAATGAATCTAAATGACTTAACAAGTCTTTGGAAAAAAGTGGTCTTGGAACAACTGGACGAGCGTGAGTCTAGTGCGGATGCCATCCGTCCGCACGACGAACCTCACATCATTCTCGACGCTGAAGCTCTTCATCGACATCGATCTGGTCGCTTGATCGAAAGCTCTGGCGATGAACATACCAACTTTCAGCGTCGCTCTCCATCCCTTGAATGGGAAAATCCTGACGATATGGCGGAAGTACTACTACGTGTAGGAAAGCGCTGATCGCATCACGGTAGCAAACGGTTCTTGGCGTTTAAGCCCGGTCCTCAGATGTAAAGGCAGTGACCATAGTCGTTGATCCTTTGTAGGAACAAAGCAAAACGAAGCCCTTCGACGGCTTTCGCGATGCTTTTGCACTACCATTTGTGGGGAGACATCAGTATCTGTCCTCCCTCTCTGAGTTTTAGACTGAGTGACTCCCTCGAACGCCCGCTGCGCTGGCTGATGGTCATCAAGACACTACGGATATGTTGTCATGTGCGAAAAACACTTACTACGGTAAGTAGGACTCAGTATGTTGTGGATAAAACAGACATACTAACCACGGTTGTTAGAGAACCCAAGAGACCTAACTCTAACCCTAACCCTAACCGTGAGTTCTACTTCGTTCTCAGTCAACGAAAAACTGAAGCATTATTTGCCTTGTTATGTTAGCTAACCCTAGCTAACCCTAACCCTAAACCGGCTAGCGCCGGGGTTAACCCCTTCGGGGAACACTAACCCTAACCCTAGAACGTCGGCAACCACCGGCTCCGGGGAACTCTATACCCGAAC